>JAOEHX010045039.1:0-24003 GCA_025448015.1 Bolborhynchus lineola | reverse complement strand
TAGTGTGAGGTGTCCCTGCTCAGGGCAGGGGGGTTGGAACTGGATGAGCTTAAGGTCCTTTCCAACGTTAACTGTTCTATGATTCTATGATTCTATTTTTATATTTTCAACACATACTATGATGAGTACAAGGAGGCAGAGATTGCTTACTGGATGCAAGGCACACGCTGTTTTCACACTTCTTGTCTTCCCAAGCAGGATTACCTTGTCAGTCCTGCCTTTTGGGAATGGCCTTTGGCAGATGTCATCCCTCAAAGTTATGCACTCTAGGAAAGCACGAGCTCAGGGTAAAATCCCACCAAGGTGTACAGGATGATGAGCCAGGGCTGGAGACTTTGCCCTGGGACTGTTCAGGAGCTCAGATACATATAACTTTGGCTCATGATGGCATTCCTAAACCAGCATAGATGAGAATGAGCAGCACCTTGGGGTTTAGAACATGTCCTGGCTGTCTGCAGCAATGCATGGCAGTCCTCAGCTTGTGCTGGTGGTGGACTCTTCAATAAGCTTTTGATTAACCCCAGTTTTGTCCCCAAGACCTCTGCTGTAAAGAGGTGGCCAGCCCAAAATCACAACGCCAAGATCTGTCACTTAGGATTGATGATAAACCGGCAGAGAGCACAACTTGCCCTGGGAATTTCATACCACTCATTTCTATCTCTAGAGACTACTAAAGGAAGGGAGAACAGAGCAAATCAAAACCATATGTCACTTGTATTCTCTTGTCATGTACAAGAGAGAGGGGAATAACACAAATCACCACTAAACCCAATGTCTCTTCTGGGAGAAAACTGTATTGCTTTTGTAAGAGGCTGCTGACAGATAACTGGAAGCATTGAAAGCATTTTGTTAGAGCTACCCCTCTATAACCATTGACAGTGTTGGGGAGTTGAAGGCAGATTAAATGGAGATACAGAAGTGACAACCATGGTTTTAAAGCAGATGGAAGTGTGCTTAAGATGGGGATAGGTTGCTCCCCATGTTTTGCTTTAACTGCTCCTGAAGGTTTCTCTGAAGTTAAGTGAAGTGACCTTGTGTGCCAAGTTTTGGGTTGATTTTCTTTACTGCATCTTCATGGCCAGCTAAGTCAGGCAAGCATTGCCACAGCGTGAAATTAGCAGGAAATAAGAGATATCTATCAGCAGTAAGCTAAAAATAAGATAGAGCAGGCAAAATAAGATAGAGCAGCCCAAAAGTGATTAGCATCCGAATGCGAAATTAGTCTTGCTCATGTTCCAAGGGAACCCATGGGAGAAATATGCAACGGCCCCTCACAATCTTTATGGCCCATGAAACATTCATTGCTACTACTTTGGGTGAGAAGTCCTCTCCCTCAGGGTCTGTGCCTATGTGTAATTTTCAAGATACTTTGCCCAGATTCCATTGTCATTTTCCCTTGATGAGTCCCTGCTCATAGGCACAACCTGGCAGGACACAAAGATCGTCACACCATGGGGCACTGTTGGCACAAAGGGGTTTTGTATGTGACTGTGGGGCTGCCAATCACCAAATGCCTGAAGGGCCTTTACAGCACTGTAAATGCCAATTTTTATGCCAATGTGTTATTATGGAGCATTTATTATAAAGCATTTTGAGGGTTAAAGAATGTTTTCTTGCTTTCTCAGACAGTGGAGCAGAGTGGGCAGTGCATTACACAACAGACTCGGATCTATTTTAAGTTCTAACAGTGGCATAAAATATATGTCTGGGAATAATTCAGTTCACCTGCTGTTAAATGAGGTAAGGAATCTTGCTTTACTTACTCAGAAAAATGTTTTGATATCCACTGATTTAAAACAAATAGACCAACATAAAGCAGTATTACTAAAGAGAGCTGCTTTAAAGCATTCTACAGATGAATGTTGCTCAGAGGCAGCAAGAAAGAGCAAAAGAGGCAGTAATGGTTTTAAACAGTGCATAAATGCCACCTCCAGCTTTTCTCCTGCTTTCCCTACTCAGACCTCCCTTAAGTTTCTGCTTTTTCTACAGGAAATTCCCAAGGTGTGACTTTGCCCACAAGCAGACATGTTAATTTAAGACTGGGAGCAAGAATTATTCTGACTTTCGAGGAAGAAAACACAAGAGTTGTTGAGTATCAAACAAAATGTATGTGAAAAGCAGTCTCTCTCCATTTCTCTGTTGAAGGAGAGATGTGCTGGAGGCAGAAGGTGAAGCACAGCATAGGAAAAGCTTTGTTGGGACCCATTTCTGCATGTTCTGATGACAATAGGCTCAGGCTGGGCTTAATTTTGGGCAGTTCTGCCTGTACAGACTGTGATGGAGGGGGAAGGGGATGCTGGAGAAGAGGAAAAGGGAGGTCAGGATGTTCTCATAGGAATCCCAAGCAGGAAGGGACCTCTGGGGTCAGGGAGTCTTGCTCAGGGTCTCACATCCCACCACATCCTCTAGACCCTATCGTCAACTCAGCAAGCTTCACATCATCCTCAGCTACCTTAGCTTAGGAGGAATTATAATGCAGATATCAGAAGCAAAGTGCTGTGATAAAGCCATTTTCCTGCATTTGCAGATACATAAGAGCTGAAGCAATTGAGTTCCTTGACTTGTTTGGGGATTTTTCTCCTTATTTTCCTCCTTTAGAAACCCACCCAGAAGGTTCTACATTAATCAGTAGCAGCGAGGAAGCCCTCACCCACCAGGAAATGCTGAACTGGAACTTGCATCCACTGAATCCCAGAAGTGCAGACCCCATCGCATGTACTTGTCCCAGCAAGGACTCGCATGAGCTCCTTACCTGCCCTCCCAGGAATGATGCCGTGCAGCTTTCAAATTGGTTTCCTGCAGGTTTTGCCCTTTTTCTCCCTTCCATTTCCGAATTTACCCAAATGGATAATGACTGCTGTGACTGGGTTTAACTACAATTTGATGTAAAAGCTTTCTGAGCCCACACTTAGATCAAGGACTGTTTGGGGACATTTTGTTGTGTAAGGTTAAGCTGCTGAAGGGACAGTTGTGATTGCTAGGTCAGATGGCTGATGGAAGGGACAAAAAGCTTTGGGTACATGTCAGAGTTCACAGGACCAGCTGATTGAAACTATTTCAGGGGTAATTATTACCAGCATACCTGAAAAATCAGCCTCATTTTCCAGAGGATAAGAGCTAACTAGAATTCAGTGCTTTGTAGCTTACAACCACTTTTATTAGCTCTTTAATGTAACCACTCATTGACCCTACAGGGGTCTGTTCAGAGCTGTTCTGCACCCCAGACAATTGGGTCAAATCTCCCTTCTCTGGGCTCCTCTCATGTAGTGAACATCTCTTAAATGGATTCCAGCGTGGATACCATGGTGCTCTCCTGCTCTGCGATGCTGAATGTGCAAACAGTTTAAAACAGCAAAGTGAATGCTGTGTGCTGTACTGCCTTTTAAAATGCATTCTTGCTGGGATAAGAACACTTTGATTGGCATGCCTGGAGCCTGAGATGTGTTTTCGGACCCTCTAAGTGGTCTGTGACCTGACACCTTTCACAACTACCTCCAGTTCACCTGCTACGTGCTGAGACTCTCATTACATACAAAGGGGGGAGTGGGTTCAGCAAATTGCTCCCATGTGTTTGGCTATTTAATGGTTATCGACTGTACAGTGACATGGTCTTATAAGTCACCTATTGTTCTCTGCTGGACTGTGACACTGTCCCCTCTCCAACTCATCAGCCACTGTGAGATGGCATTATTTCATATTATGTTAATAGCCATAAATGCGCAGTTCAATATTAACGACACTCCAAATTTCAGAGCTGGGCTCAGTCAATAAGATTATTAGTAAAATGCACAGACAGCTTTGCAATGGATTAGACACAGCACTCTCCATGGAGAGCAGTCACGAGGGTTAGCTCAAATCCGCTCAGCAAAGGATGCTCAAAAAAGACACATGGTTATCCCTTTGGACTTAAACTAATCACAAGATTCCTAAAATGCTTTAGATTTTACCCTTATCTTATTTGTCTCTGGAAAATCTTTACATATCTCAAAGTCAGCAACTATATAGTTTACTTAGCTTAAATACTTATCGACGTGACAAACCTGTTTTCAGTACTAGTGGAGTCATCTCCAGTACAATGAAGTCTGAGAAATGCTGTGATTTTGGACAAATTGAACATAAATTAAAACATTGCATGGCTGCAGTTCACAGTCCTTTGCTTAAGTACACTCTGCTAAGTAGACATTGGTTATCCTTTCTTCCCCTCCAACCCTATAACCTCAGTTATTCATTCTCTTGACATCTTTGCTTAATGGCTATAAGTGACAAATGCTAATGAATGCCTGTGCCATTCACACAGGTCAAGAAAACAAGCAAACATAAGATTAATACAAGTTAATCAGTTACTGTTCACAGAATAATTCAAGTCTTGAAATTCAACCTCTCTCTGGTTTTCATAACGAATATTTGTAAATCACTGCTGCCACTGATGCCACATTCAGCATCTTTTCTGCCTTATAACTTCCATCTTAATTTTAATAATGAGAGCCTTTTCAGTCAAACAATGTTCTTTAGATTTAAAGTCAACAGATTAATATGCACATAAAAAATAAGTACATCACCTCTAATATCTGCCTGGTGGTTAGATTTTACTTTGCATGACTGACTCATTATAAATAATTAATATTGGCATTATTACAGTTTGGCAAATTAAACTACGTGTCCATAGAGTAAAGACAGAAAGACAGAATAACGCCTTTGCAAGCAAGACAGATGCATAAAATCTCAGTGACTTGCATCTATCTACTACAGACTGTCTGCTCTGGAAGTCTGTTCTCCCTCCAGGTCATATAATTTTGGTGGATATAATTTTGGTGAGGTTTAACAGATAAGTGGTGTTGACATCCCTCATGTTGATTCATGCCAAAGCCACCACGTTGCACAGGGATTAATTCCTCTCTGTCAAGCAGCAGGCTGCCAGCAGTGCTCTAAGGGTGCCAGATGCTGGGTGAAACTTCACCGTCTCTGGTAGATCCAGATGTCCTCTGCTGTGCTATTCTTCTAAAAACAACCCCAAGCTAAATAAATGCAGCATTTAATACTCAGCATTTCATTGCTTCTTCATAATAAGTCCATTCCATTCTAGTCTGGTGTGGTTTACTCTATTATATTCATATACTTATTCTTGCTCTTGCCCTTGTTCTATCCTTATCCTTACTCTGTTCGTATTCTATTCTATTTGCCAGGGGCAGTGGCCACAGTTTAGTGGCCACATAAGAAGTAACCAGAGATCTGATTCTGACCAAAAGCCTTTACAGCATCCCATGCCTCAGTTTACCCTCTGATGTTAGTGCCTTCAATGTATGAACTGATAGGAATTTGTGAACATAATCTAGTGTGTTGGCGGTTCATAGAAGCTTCTGTTATATGCAGTCTTGTAGTTTCTGGTGGTCACATTCATTATCCACAGCTCCAGTGCTTCAGCCCATTCATATCCTGACCAACCCAGGTCCTATTCATGCAGCTGTAAGGGATGATTCAGATGATGTGTTTTCCTTACCATCTCCCTTGGTTTTCAGTTGCACACAGTGAGATCTACAAAGTGGACCACTTTATATGTAACTTAAAAAAGGCCCCAACAATATGAAGTGGACTATGCTAAAGGAAGAAGCTTGTTGTCACTTCTGTTGTCACTTTTGTTCTCCATGTTTGCTCAGTGCAAACATGGTTTTGCAGCTCTTTTGAATTTTCCAGACTGCAACTGTATTTTCTGAGTGTGTCTTGTAACATCTTTATAAAAAAAATCTACTCTAATTCCTTTTACATGCCCAAAGATGACTTTTTTCCTCACAGAAAACATCCTAAATTGTGCAAAAATGGTAAGCCATGTATAAGAGACACATCTGTCACTGCCCTCTCCTTTCTCTTCACCAGCAAAGGAACAAGTTGGTCTCATCTCCTCCCTCCTCCCATCTCTTCAGTTATCCCAATGCAACCACAGCTTTAAGTTCTGTGTTTGTTTTTCATACCCTTTGCCTTTCCCTGACACTCTCTACCCAGGCTGCAGGCTAAGATGTTCTAAGACTTCTTGATGTTTTCAGAGAGCTTTTTTTAACTTCTCAAGTTCTTAAAAGACTTATTGTCGATATAAAAACCCAGCCTGGCACCTTTTGTTTTTCTCTTGGCTTCACCTTCTCTACCACCACCCCATTTTGTGTTCAGCAGCCTACAAAGACTGCATCTTCTGCACCCAGTGCTAAAAATACCCTCCATGGTCAGCTATGGGGTAAAGCATAAAGCCCCCAAGGGAAGTTGTGCTTCACATTGGTGTTTGTTGTGACTTTAATCCTGTGAAGCATGTCAAGTGTACCCTGTGTCTAGAAGGCATTATAGCATACAAAAGTGTTTTGCTGCAGTAACTCAATCAGTTGGTTATTCCTGGTGCTAGTGCAAGCTCAGTCAGTGTCAGGGCACTGTGGCTGGCATGGGGTGATTATGCAAATAAAACCCAGAATTACCAAATTGTAATCACAGCACAAACACTATCAGCACCTGATTCATCAATCACTACCTTATTAACTGCTCTGATACGTTTGAGCTGCAACAAAACCCTCTGGGTTTCATCTATATCTAAATATAGCCATAATTTTGGTGGTCCAATATTGGAACCATCAGGTTCACACAATTACTTCATAAATAAAAGGAAAAGGCAGCATGTCATCTGCTGCAGCATTAGGCAGGTTTGAGATACATCACAAAGCAAATAAATAGTCTAACATACCTGGTTTTATCACTGCTGTTGTTTGGAAGCTTTCTTTTACTATTAACTTTAACTGCTGCTACTGTAAGCTGGGTGATATGTCCCAGAAACGAACTGCTTTTTGTCTTGGGAATCTTTAGTCCTTCCAAAATGTGATGCGGATGCCAGATTCCTTGGCCTCAGTGAATTCCATTTGCTCTTTTGCTTTTTTTCCCCTCAGTTCCACAAAGAATTATTTTGCTTGACGCAGTCTATTGCAAATCATTGCAAAACAAAAATGTATGTTTAACTAATAAATACATTAAAAAAATATAGGTATGTACATAAATCCTCCTCATATACTTCACTAGGATTTTCAGCTTGGTGTTGGAAAGAAGGAATGATTCTTAGTGAAGTCAGTAATAATTCCTAGTGAAATTATTGTCTGCCAAGTTATTGTGATATTTTCTTTATTCTGGGATTAGAAGTGGATGTACATACACCATTCTCAACAAACTCACTGTGAATAGCTCTCACGTATCCCAGATATAAAGTTTTTGATAACCATAGAAAAACATGTCCAAATCCAAGACAAAAAATGCCTATGAAACGTTTTTAATTGTCTGTGGATTGAAAAAGATTTCAGGTTACTTCATCTCTTTAAAGATCCAGGGATATTTTATTCACTGACCTAGCATTCCCTTTCCCTGCTAGACAGCTGATATATGTGATTTGTGTATCTGGGGTAAGTTGGTTTAGCTGAGAATTTTAGAGGGAATCAAAGGGCAAAATGTGTTCTGACACTTAATTTTACAAGTACATTTGTTCTGCCAAATAATTAATTCCTTAAATTCTTCCAAAATTGGAAATCATGCTTTCTGGCCCTTAAGCTGACTTGTTATTCCTACCCTTAGAGTATGAAAAATAACAGCCTGTTTTTGCAGCTATCAGTCCATGTGACACCTCTAATATACAGCATTGGTAAATACAAACGGAATTAATGCCAGGTAAGGTTTCCAAAGGGCCTGGGAATTGGATATGCTTTCAATAGACTGTTGACCAAGGATCACAAACTAATCTGTTTAAGGGACATGCCTGGCACACTGTCTTGAAAACTTTCCTTCACCGAAGCAGCGGTGTTGAACTCAGCAGTTTAACATGTCTGGGTAAGCAGTGGCAGGATTCACCCCTCCTTAAGTTTCTGTGTTTTCACAGAGCTGTCTGGACATGTCGGAACAAGCTCTAACCATAACTGACTTATTTACATTGCTCATGCCAAGCAAAACATTAAAGAACTTGGGATATTAGCACCCCCTTATCTCTTGGTCTGCACATACTGCAATCCACACAAAAGAGGGATTAACTCTTTACCCCTTCTTTCCCATCCTTGTTCTTTCTTTAATTATTTTACATCTTCAATTCATTCTTTTCAGGATCTTTAGATAAAAGGAAGAAGTTCTTCCCTGTGAGGGTGTTGAGGCGCTGGCACAGAGTGCCCAGAAAAGCTGTGGCTGCCCCATCCCCAGCAGTGCTCACGGCCAGGTTGGACACAGGGGCTTGGATCAAGCTGCTCTAATGGAAGGTGTCCCTGCCCTTGGCAGGGGGTTGGAACTGGATGAGCTTTAAGTGCCCTTCCAACACAAACCATTCTATGTTTCTACGATTCTATGATCTTTCTGAATTGTTAGGGGAGCTCATCGCAAGCCACAGACTTTCTGTAGACCAAAGTTACCAGTATTTCTGTGCTGAAATCAGTCGTAGCCATGACCATATCATTAAACAACATTCTCATTGTCTCTCGTGTCCTTTTTTAGTTAGTATCCAAATTGAAAGTGCAATAAGACTAAATGAAATTATCCTAAAGACTGCAAAATAATAAAATGGTGAAAAATTAGGTTGATTTCCAATAGATTTACAGATCATAGAATGGTTTAGGTTGGAAAGGACATTAAGATCATCTAGTTCCAACCCCCTGCCATGGGCAGGGACACCACGCACTAAATCATGTTACGCAAGACTCTGTTCAAGCTGGCCTTGAACACTGACAAGGATGGAACATTCACAACTTTTTTGGGTAACCTGTGCCAGCACCTCACCACCCTTTCAGACTGTTAACATTATTTTAGAATGGTTTACATGAGAAAAAGGGTTGCTATGAATTTGATTGACTTTTACTTACAGCCTGATGGATTCCAGTCTCTTCAGGGCAGTTTCCTTTCCCATAGCAATGTGAATTCCTGACACATGTTCATTGTGTGCCTGTCATGACCACAGTTCTCCTCCACTGGCTGCTGCCACTCAGACTGTATTGTACAGCTGATAATTCCTTCTGAGGGCCAGAATTTTGCATGTGACCTTATTGAATTAGACTTCATTTTTTCCAGCAATCTTTCCAATCTGTCAAGACAGTTTTGGACATCAGTTTTGTCACCTTGCCTGTTCACATGGATTGCAAGTGCCATCAGACTGTAGAATATCAAAGCCATGAAAAAAAACTTTGACTGGTACCTGTGCAACAGCAGGCTTATGCTTTTATTTCTTAAGGCATCACTCTGGTCTGATACTTCTCAAAGAATAGTTATGAATGCATTGTTATTTTCCAGTCAAATGCCACTATAATAAATAGTAGCATTATTTAATCCTTGTTTCCCAAAATTGCTTTGGAGACTATCTAGGGAAATAATGTCCAGACCTTAAGTCATAATATTTGACATCTATGTGGTTTTTTTCCTCTCCTTCAGGCCTATTGCTTTGTCAAAAAGAATAAGAAATCCAATTTCTTCAACATGGCTTGTTATTAAAGAAGAAATAAAAGTGTTTTGGCTGTTATTCATCCCTCACTTGTCTTTTTCACATTTATAGACCAAGTATTTATTCCAATATTATTCTGAAAACTGAAATCATGCCAACTCACTGCATCACCTCACCCTTCTTTCCAAAGATTGGCATTGCGTCTTTCCTTATCTCCCTTCCCACTCAGTGTTCTCAAAGGTCACCAGCTGGGTTATTCCAGCTATCTCCCAGAATACACATGGGTGGATGTTGTCTAGTACAGATCATTTGTACCACCTATCTCTTTTTCTCCCATTGTAACCCAACTTCTTCCTTTCAGTAGTGTCCACTGTGCCAAACACCCAATCACTTTTGAGACAGCATTATTCTTTATGTCTTTGGCTAACATCCTCCTCTCTCTTGAGATGAGGAGCAGCTATGTCATGGACATTTATCTCATTCTTCTGATCAGATGCTTTCTATTACTCTTTGCCCCAACTGATTTTTGTCCCTCTATATCTGTGCTTGTCTAATAAACTTGTCCATAGTGTTTTGATGAACTTTCTGAATCCTGTATATTTGTTGCCTGTCTCTGCGTTCCTTAAAGGTCTGGTCAAATACACTTTATACAACTTTCTTAGGCCATTTTTCATGTTGGGACAGTCTGTATGTCTTCCCTTAACAAAAATATCTTAAGGCATTGCCAGTTCTCCACAATCTTTATCTTTAAAATAGTTCCCTCCTGAGTCTTAACTACTTCAGTTTGAGAAATGCATTTTCCTGAAGACCATAATCAATATCTGGCCTTCTTTTCCAGACCCAACCATACTGTTTCAGTCTCATCCAAGCTGTCTTCTATCTTCATGTCCTCAGGCTGCTCCTACCTATTCTATTAAAAGTCATAAAATTTCCTTTTCTCTTTGATTGGATTTTTTTTTTTAGTTGCCCATCAAAAATTTATGCTTCTTACAGTTCAGATTTTTCTGGGTTCTTTATATACCCTGCTGTACTCTTCCTCCCAGACACGTCTGCGTCAAAGGACTCCAGTCTCACATCCCCCAGGTACTACTAATAGGTATCACTACAACTAATTCTGTCAGTTTTCCATAAATGAATTCAAAGATCTAAAGTGAATCTTTCACACTGAGAATTGGAAGATGGTTGTGGCATATGCCAAAGATACAATCAGTGTTCAGCAAAAGAGTGAGTAGTTGCTACACAAGAGACCTTTCTGCAAGTATATTGGTTCTGGCACCCCTCATAAACTCTAAACCCAAATCAAACATCAAAGCAAGCCAACTGGTGCACACAGCAGGAAAGGCTGCTTTCAGCAGAACCAGGCCATTGCTGGCATGGTTTTGGAGGTCATTCTCATCCTAGCTTCATAGGAACGCCAAGGCTGTTCCAATTACAGCATCAACTCTGATTGTGGTTCCTATGTGCAGTTTAACATAGGCTGTGGCCGAACTCCACAGAGAAGAGCCTAGTTTATTGGCTGGATTGTTTATATTCCTTGTGGTTTATTTGCCTGCTTAATTAGTGCTTGAATCTCTTTGCACTGTATTTCTTCTATAAGCTGATTCTTGGGTGTTTTAATATCCTCTAGAATATTTCTTGTAATACCTCAATTAGAAGCTTTCTCACATTTAGCTTATTTTAATGTAGGGCTCTGTGTTCAGCTGACACAGGAACAATAAAAGGAAAATTGGTTGGATCCTGCTATTCAGACCAGCTTAAAAGGTGAGCATTACTGATTGCATGGATTATCTCTTTGGGTTTTTTCCCATTCTGCATGCTCATCTGTATTATGCTCATCGCCTTTCTGTCTGAGCAGTTCTTGGTAATGCATTAAGCTATGTGACTTGCATTATTTCCATGGTAGTACTGTTCTCATCTTTCCCCTTCCATTGTGTACATGGAGTCTTTTCCTGGTTTTTTAACTTATTTACTGAGGGCACCATCTGTATTAGACATATTGCTACAGACTGGTGTTTAAAAAGTCAGGATCAAGGGAAAGAAAGACAGCGGTTCTTAACTCAAGAACCTCAATGACAGCTTTTTGCTGTGAACAAAAGGTGATTTATCCAACTCCAGGAAACTTGCACCAGAAGAGTTAAAGTATTAGCTGTAATTTGTTTAATGGATATTGTTGATCTCTATATTTCAGCCCAAACTGTTCTTTATCTCAGAATCCTCTCACCAATTTTGTATGATATAATTACCCATAAATGTAAACATTCTTTTGAAGCTTCAAGTTTACTTTCTGTTAGGCAAAGCATTGCTGCCTATGGATTTTGTTGACATCTTGCACCTTTATCAGTATGCCATGCTTGTCTCTTCTTGATTTCAATGCATCTAAAAAAAGTAGCTTGAGTGAAGCGTCTGTGATGATTCATGGTTGTGAGTGCCAAGAGTTAGAGGCAAGCATACAATGCAAATGTACAAAATGAATCAAGTATTTGGTTGGTCAACTTGTTCAACATCATTTCAATGAGTGCCCCACACACCTGAACATATATCACATTTGGCACAGGCTTTACCTGGCATGGCCTGCTTTGACTGCACCTCCCAGTTAAACAGGCACCACTGTGATTTGCTGCTGTGGAGCTAACCTGGTTTCTGGAAACAAGCTCCAACTGAGCAAATATCTCAACAGTGTAGTTTTACCTAATAGGAATATGTTGCTTCGAGTACAGTTTTGAAGGATATGGCATTGCTTTGGGAAAGTCAGCACTGCAAAGAATCCACTCAAGCTGTCCAGCAGATACTTGGGAATTAAGTGTATCATATGAGAAGGAAACAACACATTTTCTAATCTTTGCCAACCACATGGAGATTCATCTCTCTTACGTTTCATGTCCTGAGACGATGACCACAATGAGAATTGACTTAAAGCCCACAGACCTTGTTTTTGCTTGCAAATTGGTTTAAGCTCATCACTTAATCAGGTAGTTGAACCATTTATGTTTCTTGGCTGAATTCCAGTCTGGGTTCATCTCTCATGAAATCGTTCCACTTCATTAACCAGTCTAGTGATCCTGAACCAGCCATTATGGGAAAATACAACACACACAGCCAGAAAAGAGAAGATGACCAAGGCAGATTTCAGATACAAGCTTTTGTCTTGTGACAGATCTTGAAGGCTGCTTCGCAGAAGAATGTTCCAGATCCTCCCCACCTTTTTCAGCTTGACATGTGGAGCCAAACATCCACTGAGACTGTTATGGGATTAAGAGTGGCATTAGTATGATGAGAGATCCACCTCTCTTTTTGCTGATTCTGGCACCCACAGCCTCAGAGCACTGACCTCATCACTCTTAGAATCATAGAATCAAATAGGTTGAAAAAGAACTATAAGATCAGCAAGCCAAATCATCTCTTGCCCTCGACTATTTCTTGGGGTAGATAAGGTGGTGGATTGGGCAGATCAGTGAGGCACATCAGCCCTAACTGGAATCAAAGGTGTGCCTTTTATTAGTCATAGAATCATAGAATAGTTCGGGTTGGAAAGGACCTTAAGATCATCTAGTTTTAGTTCCTGCCATGGGCACGGACCACTAGACCTATCAGCCAAGGGTCTATCCAACCTGGCCCTGAATACTATGAGGGATGGGGCAGGCACAGCTGCTCTGGTCACCCTGTGCCAGTGTCTCAGCACCCTCACAGGGAAGAACTTCATCCTTATCTCTAACCTGAACTTTCCCTGTTTCAGTTTGAACCCATCACCTCTTGTCCTATCGCTACAGTCATTGAAGAGTCTCTCTCCAGCATCCTTGTAACCCCCTTCAGACACTGGAAGCTGCTCTGAGGTCTCCACGCAGCCTTCTCTTCTCCAGGCTGAACAGCCCCAATGTTCTCAGCCTGTCTCCATGCAGGAAGTGCTCCAGCCTCCTGGCCTCCTCTGGACTTTCTCCAACAGCTCCATGTTGAGGACACCAGAATTACACACAGTGCTGCAAGTGGGGTCTCACAAGAGCAGAGTAGAGGGGCAGGACTCTAATAAGGACTCTTTGCTGGTGATGTTCCTGGAGCTGCCTTTAAAATTATCAGCCTTGTTCAGAGTCAGGGAGTTTTCTACCATGGCATGAAATCACGACATTTCCTTATGCATCCTCTGCCATTATTTTCAGCCCAGACTATTTCCTGAATGTGATGCAATTTAGTAATCTATTTCTTCAAATCCTTGTGCAAACTCTTCCAGCAGCCAAATAAATTTCCTGTGCCACAACATCCTCTGGCAAAGAAGCTGTATTTTTTTAATCTGACATGTACTAGTTTAACAAAATGGCTCCTATTTTTCACTTTGAAAGAGATCAGGAATAGTTAATTCTTATTGACCACCTCCATTCCCCTTTAATTCTTATCCTCATCTTTTAGCATCTCTTTCCCAAACTGATAAGCCTTAACTGTAACTCACAGGTGCATGGATTCATTGCTCTCCTCTGTAGTTCTCCTATATCTTCTTTGAGATAAGGGTGCCAAACTTACACATAGTATTAGAGATGTAAGAAAGTCGAAATAGTAAGGATTTATGCTGTGTTATAGCGTTCTGTGTTTTCGTTTCCACTGTTAATTTTTGTGCTGCTTTTTGGTTTACTCTATTGAGCTTTGGGCTGGTTCATAGAAATCCTAGGTATTTATGGAAGTATCAATCATAATTCCAAGAGCTTTCTGCATTTTTAGTGTGAAAAGAGGTAAACTCTGCAGTCCCTGCAGCCGATACCTTAAAGCATTCCTTCAGCTGAATGTTTCACGCTGTTCTCACCACATTCAGCTTCACAATTCCAACATGCTGTAAAGAAACCAAACAAACCAGGATTAATTTTGCTTCCAGGAATCCAAGGAGATTTTCTTACTCTGAATCCAGCTAATTACTTTCAAAGAATTAGGTGATGCCCATGAAAGTATTCCAAAAACAATTACACAGACTATGAACAGGAAGAGATTTTTTACATTAAATTGTGTCATCAGCTCCCTTCTTTATCAGTTTCATGTGTTTGAAGTTTCATTGCATCAGTACAATGAAAGGAGATGAAACCTGTTGGAAACTCAGGAGGTCAGACGTCTGTTCTAAGCGTTACCAAAGTCCTGCTGCCTGGCCTGTGGCATGCTGTTCTGTTTCTGCTTTCTCTCCAATTACTTCTTGATTCTATTTCCATTGGAAATCCTGGGGGAAAAGGTTAGCACATATTCTCATGCAGTGGCCTCACACCTCTTTTCCAGGTACAAACATGAAGAGTGGACTTGCTAGGAGAAGAAAAGGGTCTTGAGTCTTGCTTCTGACAGTAGCAAGCTGCCCAGGAAACAGCATAAAACCAGAGCAGGTAGGTAGTAATACACTGTGACTATACCCTCACCAGAGTACATAGACGTATTACTCCTCCTCCAACCAGAGGCAGAGGTGAAATATATGTGTTGGATGTACTTCCCAGATCCTTTTTCATTCTTTTAGTTCATTTCTTGTAAATTTTGGCTGCATTTTGCTATAACAGCCAATCTGCAGCCAAGAAGATATTCACCCTCAGACATTCATCATCTGGCAACAGTGTCACAGCCATCACTGTCAAGGTATACCCATTGTTCAGGAAAAATCCATAATTCCTCACCAGTACAGTACTGCCCCCAGGTATTTCATAGCATAAGAAGTGATCAGAGGTGTGTCACTGTTATACAGAGTGGTTCTCATAGACTGTCATGCTAAAAAATACAGGAATGGGTGCAAAGAGCTCTCCTCAGCAACTTCTCTTCCTAGCATCCAATAAGCTATTAGTATTCATTCTGATTTTGCTCACCTTCACCTTTTCTCCTTTCACTGCTGTGCTAAAGTACTCCCGTTACATGGAATTGTTTGGATTTAGGAAGCACCATTAGATGGAGAGGACCTGAGTTCTTTGTTGGCTTTAGCAATTGGCTGCTATGTTCATCTTACATTCTAAGGCAAGCATTTTCTTCTCACACTTTCTCCAGCAAATATGACTTTAAGCATGGGGTGGGAAAACAAACTCTAAGACCACCTCACAGCTTTTGATAACTTCTGGACTTATTTTTCATGGTTTATTTTCCTTCATCCTTGGAAGTAAAGCAGAGCAGTAGAAAGCATTAATCTCTAACCACAGCAATTTCCTGAATGCCAGAGAACTGCTGTCAAAACCAAAGATTCACTCGCTGATGAAACATCTGCATTAGATTACTGCACTTCCCTTTTTGCTCCTGCATCATGGCCTGCAATCAGCCACTGCTCCAAACCAGGAGCTGGGAGCAGCTGCACACTTCAAAACCATTCCAGGCTTCCCCTCTCTGGTAGTGTTGCAATGTGACTTCTACAGCAAGGATTTTATGGATGCTTCTTTACCCAAACACTGCACGGTAAACAATAAATCCTGTTTCCTTCCTGGAACAGAGCTGGAAAATATCTGCATTGCGCTCTTACCAGTTTTAATGTGGCCTCACTAACTTCTTTCTACCTCCCTTTCCTGATTGCTGCCTCTGATCTGTACCATCATCTCCCAGTGACTGTCAAGCTGCTCATAACACACTTATATTTCTGGAAATGTATTTCTCTCCTTTTCCTCTCTGTATAGCTATATTCTATCCCCTACTAAAAATAATGATGATAGTTTTAATAATGACTGATCTCCCTTGCCCTGATTTAGCTCTTTAGCTGGCTGACGCAGGAAGATTATTCATTGTCTTCTCCAAAGTAATTTCCATGAGTCTTTGGGAGTCATGTCTCCTGTCTGATCGACTCATTAGATTTCGAGCTTCCTAATAGCCAAGGTCAGAAAGATTGATTTGGATAGTACCTTCTGGGAGTTTGCTCCTGACTTGCATGTCAGACCTGGATTTCTCTTGAGAGTAATAATGTATTCTAACCCTGTGGATTTACCACCAGAAGAATGCATGACCCTGCCAAATGCACTGAGATTTACACCTGGGACACTGCTGGCATACTACGTGACAACCACCTTCTGGCAGTGTCCCCACAACAAGGACTTTCTGACTTCCAGGGAACTGCTCAAACAGGAAAAGGAGGGAGGTATGTGGGATAACTCCAAGCAAAGAGAGTCTCTGTAAAATAGTGGCTGTTTGCACCATGAACCAAGATATCCTCAGGCTAAGTTCAACTCTCTCAGCTCTTGCAACCTGCAGCCTCGTGGGACAACTGAGCCCTGCTCACCAGGGACCATGGTGATCCAGGAAATCTGACACTGAAGACAGAATATTTGGCTCCTTTCCCTGAGGGCTCTTGGTTAATACCTTTGCTTCTTTGTCTTTAACTGAGGGATAGTATGTAAAATATTTCTGAAATCTATCTCTAACTCCTTCCTTTCAGTTGGGATGTGTAATTTGAAAGACGTTCAGTAAATGAGGCTAGGCCTTCACCAGAGGGAATGGAGAACCGACCCCACATTTGGGGTTTGGCTCTCCCACCCTCCTCCCTGTGAGAGATCAGGAAATAAGGTGTATGCTACAATTACCAGATGGCTTCTTGAGAAGTTCCAGCTGCAGAAATACCCTGGTTAAAAGTTCACCTAAAGATGTCTAAAACCACAAGTGAAGAAATATGGGAACTGCAGCCCTATACCATTTCCCATCTGAAGAGACATCCTGACAGCAGACCACTGGAAAGTCTGATTCAAGGCACCTGATTTAAGCCTATCAAGAGCATTCCCTGTGTTATATCCTTGGATGGGCATTCACCTGCTAGATACAGCTGCATATGGTCATGGCCTCCTAAAGCAGTTGCTCTTTCAAGCTCTGGAGGCATCCTTTAATGTCACTGCTTGTGCTCCTCCCTGGCTTTGCTTACTAACAGAAAGCCCTGCCCTGGAAGGCCAAGTTCACTGACTGCAAATGACAAAGCAGCCCAGAGTCACTTGAGAACAACCAATAAGAAACTGATTCTGTCATCCAAGCAGCCTAGTCATTGCAGTAAAGGCATTTCTTTAGCAAAGTCTATCTTAATAGTGCTTCTTCAACTTAGTTCGCCTCCAAACTAGAGCTATCAGCAATGTTTTCTCACTTTTACTAGCCAAGGCAAAGCCGATATTCCCTTCTGGCCTCTAAAACAGAATACAGTCATGCAGTCACTTTAGAGCTGGGGAAAGAGAGCAAGCCTATCCTATATGTGTCATGTTAAAAGCAAACATCTGGCTAATGCATTTACATGCCCATTGATACAACTATTGCTAAATCCATTACCACTTTTATCTCTGTAGGTTGCATCATCAACTAGAAATAATGTTCTTCTCTTCTAATTACTTTGGTTGTTTATACCTGCACAACCTCTCTATTAGAAACAGTATTCCCACACTAGAAACTGTTGGGTTAACATCACTCATGGGGGTACTCCTCGTTGGTTTAAAGAGGGGCTTTGCAGAAGCCAAGATAAACCACATAAAAGAGTTCAAGTGAAAAGACACAGAAATGCATTTCTGACTTTCAGGGATAAGGAGATATCTTCCTCCTGCTCTCAGTGCTGCCACAGATTCCACTTTGCAATGGATTACATTTGATCGGAGGGAAAAAGAGAGGCATGCAGAGGAGGTGTAACTCTCTCAGACCTTAATTACCCATGCTATAGACCCAAAAAAGATCTTTAAGGTTTTAAAGCAGGTTGGGGGCCGAGCTCAGTTCAGCCTTTGCACACTCAGGTATCACACCAATTCCCAAACCAGCCACATCTGGAGCACAAGCAAAGCCCAGGCTGGCTGGTATTGCATGTCATCTCAGCTGGCAAGACAAACCTCTGCCAAGAGGATTTTGTTTCAGCTGGATGAAGGAGAAAGCCATCAGGTCAGCATCTTGGTATATTAGGCCAAATTCCTCAGAAGATACAAAACAGAATGTTGCTTTTATCTCTGTGGGGAAAAAGATGCTCAGATTTGTTCCGACAGAGCTGGTAAATGCCCTTCTTTTTACTGCTCAAGCCCCCTTTAAGCTTTGCCACTCACTGTTGGCATTAAAAGCAAGAAAAAGAATGATGCCTTGTTGGTTTATTCCCCTACATCCTCTTTGCTTTCCAAACAAAAAGACAAGACACTCATATGCTTTTATCTAAGTTCAAGCTCAACTTCCACTCTTTAACATCTGGACTCTGTAATATGCATGGCATTAAATTGAATAGGAAACTGAAAAAATATCAAATAAGAGACAAACAAAGCTGGTGACTGAAGATATTAATGCAAGAGACATCTTCTCCCAGATGGGTTTCCACAGTGCATCAAGATTCAGGTCATAGCTGTACCTTCACCACATGTTCTTGCCCACAGGTAGCCAGCATCAAGCATGTTTTATTGACTCCCACTTCAAGGTGGATATGAGGAAGCCAGTCAGGGGGTGAACTTGTTTAATGCCACAGCAACAAGTGATCCTGACATTTGTTTCTCATTCTTTAATATTTTGGTGGCTTATAAAAAACCCCCAAACACACATTGAACCCAGATCTTTTTAATCTGTCGTGAGGGAGCTGCTAAAGTAACTCTGGTTATTTCTAACTGAAGGCAAATGTGAGGAACAGCACCCAGTCTGCAGAGTTTAACTTTAGTCTCATTTTCTTGCATGTATTCATATTTGTTTGCATTTATTTGTGCTAAATTTGAGGGTGGAAACCTGGGGGTTCCCTGTGTTCACTTAAGAAAGAAACACATTTCTTTCTTTTACTGAGAGAAATCACAAAGTAACTTAAATTTATAGAAGTAGTATTTGTTTGCATTTGTAATATTTATATAATTAATATTTATCATATTTAGACTTCTATCTGTACTTATATCTATACTTACATTTGTACCTGTATGTTTACATTTATAGTCATATCAATACTTATGTATATTTATCTTTATTCTTATATTTGTATCAACACTTAGATTTACACCTACACTTCTCTCTCTATTTATACTTAGATTTAGATTGATAATTTATTTATACATTACCCAAAATGAATTACCAAAAGGTTTTAGGCTGTTGGGGTTTATTGGAATCAAGATTATTACCTTGTTTCTAAAACACACCCCTGGCCTGGACTAACGCATAGATCACTTCACCTCTGCCAACCAAGCAGCCCATGTCCACCCTGTCTTACATTCTTCTTTCCTTGTGGCCACACCACATTCCCCTTCCTCCTCCCCTGACCTTTCCTTTGCCCATATCCATGCCTTCATGTCCAGGATGACACATGGACAGGTCTGTAACAAGACCAAGCTTAGAGGTGCCTTCACACACATGCCCCTTGGCAGACACTGTGTGGTCTCCAAGCCCAAAGGCCCTCATACCCCACCTGATTGCCAAAGAGATATCATTACCCTCTTCTTCTAAATTTTTTTGGTATTTATAATTGGAAACAATATTCGCAGACTTCAGAATTGTTAACATCATTCATGAGGACACCCCTTGTTGGTTTAATGGGGGGATTTGCAGAAGCCAAGCTGAACTACGTGAGGATTCAAGCAAAAAGACCCAGAAGTTCATTGTCAAAGGGAAGTCTTAAAGCCAAGCACCCAGAATCCTCTTTGCAGACTCTCCTCTTCTCCTAGTGCTCCTGACATCTCCATCACTCTACCCAGCTCCCATATCCCTTGTTCATTTAAACAGTAGCTCTTGGGACTATGACTTTCTCAAGCTTTATGGTTCTCTTATGACTGCTAGGGTAGAAGACATCATGACAGCTTCTTTGCAGGCCAGTACCAAGTCTGGTATCCTTTTCCAAAAGCTGCTTCTCAGGACTTTCATTTATGAGCGAAAAAGTGAGCCATGAGAGACCTTCCACATGAGGAAATAAATGCTGATGTCTCAGGAAGTGAAATCTCAAAGAAACCAAACTGCCAAGAGAAATACTTTTCCATGATAACAGAGAAACTCTTCATTGCAATTTTGACCTTTTGTAGCATTTTTATTTACTTAGTTGTGCTGTGGTTTATCTTTCATGTTATTATTCATTCTATTTTATTCCATACATCAGTGACTGATCTTTTCACGTCGTCATTAGCAATTGTTCTGCTAATTGCTAAATCTGTTAGTGATTTCTCAAGTGATCTGCGTTATGTTTTGTTCATTCCCCCCATGTTAAAAAGTGTTTTATCTAAAATGTTCTTGGTATTGAAGCATTTTGTTATATGGCTCTTAACAGAGTTAAAGATCAAACAAAATAACATCCCTGAGGAATGCTTCATTTTGAACACATCAACTGAAATAACAAACATGTCCAACCAGCCCAATAAACCACACTTATCTGCTTGTTCTATCTGCTCATCCCACCTGCACTGGCTTCCCAGATACCAGCATGGCATTCAGAGCAATTCTCCTTGCACACAGAAAATAGGGCCTCTTTCCTTGGCTCCTGTCCACTGTACTAGGCTGTGTCTGAGGTCTGAGGTGGAGGTTTGCTCCTCCTGAACTGCCCATAGCCCATGCATATCAATAGGCACTGATTGCTGATGGCCTGAGAGATGCTTTGCCACCTTGTTTAATGCCATCCTTCCCTTCCCTCTTTAACCATCAGCTAACATAAGCTACTTCCTCTCCTTATCCTTCTCACCTCATTAAGACTTAAGCATTCAGTGTAGCCTGTTTTTTCACAGACTCCAAATAAAATTACGTGCTAAAACAAAACCATTAAAGCACACATTTATCATAACGCTCATTTACACCAAAGAATTCCCCACACCAAAGTCAAAATAGCATCATCGAAACACCAGCAAAGGGGAACAACTTAGACACGTTTCACCACTCCTCCCATAACCCTAGTGACAAAAATTGTTTGTCAGGTGTCCATATTTAAAGAGCCCTGCTCCCATCACTATATGGCAGTATCCAAGCCCCAGGATAACCTCTGTCCAAAAAGTAAAAATAGGGAGGAAAGAGCTACACCTCCTTCCACCTCAAGCCCACAGATTGAATCATATAAACCTAAAATCCCAGGTTGGACAAGACCTCAAGGATCATCTGGTCCAGCCTTTCTAGGCAAAGCATGACCTAGGCTAGATTGCTCAGCATCCTTTCCAGCCTAATCTTAACAGTGTCCAACACTGGAGCATCCACCATTTCCCTGTGGACATTATTCCAATGGCTGGTTCTTATTGTCAAACATTTTCCTGTTGTGTTCAGTTGGAATGTTCCCAGGAGTAACTTGCACCCATCACCCCTCATCTTCTCCATGTGAAAAGACTGGCAAGGTCCCACGGGCTTGCAGATCTCCATGAGTATTTACTTCAACCCCTTCAGTTCCTCCATGCAGACCTACCCAAGCACTTCTACTTGAGTTTAAGTGCATTAGTATAAACCTGTTCCTCATTAGTTTCAATTAACCATAA
This sequence comes from Bolborhynchus lineola, assembly GCA_025448015.1. Classification (NCBI taxonomy): domain Eukaryota; kingdom Metazoa; phylum Chordata; class Aves; order Psittaciformes; family Psittacidae; genus Bolborhynchus; species Bolborhynchus lineola. The sequence goes on along the minus strand of JAOEHX010045039.1, from coordinate 2,247 downwards.
TAGCCCTGGTTTAGACTGAAACAAGAGACAGATGGAAAGCAATGAGGTAACTGGATCTTAATGTGTTGATATTCACTAGCTGGGCTGCAGTGATGACAAGGGACATGCTTTCTCCTGCCCCGGCTGGGAGGGGAAGGGTATCCGTGCAATCTCAGAGGTTTTATGCATGGTTGGGGCAGGTCCTTCAATCCTGAGCAGCATTCAAGGTGGCAGTCTTATCCCCACATACATGAGATGAATGCATGGGGTAGATGGGATAATGATGCTATACCCGCATCCCATGCAAACCCTGCAGCCCACAGCAGCCCAACTCTCTCGGAAACATGGGCAAGTTGTCTTCAAAGAGGTGAGGAGAAGAGCTCATCCAAAGAAGGCAAGATGCAGGGCAGATTCAATCTTCACCCTAATGGCATTCCCTATCATGTCATTTGGGAGAAATCTTTCTTTTCTGACCAAAAAGGTGGTTAAAATCCCGCTGTACGTGAGAAGCCTTAACTTTGGACAACAGCACATGTTTTCTTTATCTCTGTATGTCACTGGATAGATTAGATGAGATATATTTATCTAGACAGCAATCTGCATAGCTGCAAAGACACAGTTACAAAATTCCATGGGTTGAGATCATCCCATGCTGAGTTTAGCATCCCAGTAAGAAGCAATGCTTCATTTTGGGGGTTCTGTTTTCATCAAAACAGAAGGAAAATGCCCAATTTGACATTGAGTGTTGGTTGGTTGGGCCTTAATTCACTTTAAAAAAGAAATTCAAGGGTTTTTTTAAGCAAAACCATTCTTTTGAGCTATCCCTTGCACATATTTGCTCCTTTTTGCTTGTATTTTCCAGTTACTGTTTTGTGTTTGTTCCCAGCAAGGTCAAAACCCCAGCTCCAGGAAGGAGGGTGAAATCTAAAGTAAGAGAAAATGCATGAAAGAATCAAGGAGGATCAAAAATGTGTCATTTCCTTCAATGATTGTCAGGGAAAATGAGGGAATAAATATGATATTATATCTTTTTGTCTACTCTCATAACCAGTGGATCAACAGATCTCTGACAGAGCAGCAGTGATTTAAATCACTTTACTGTCCACTTGGACTTCCCATTAAAAACATATTTTGAAGAGAGAAAAGTTGACAAATTATGGATAAACACACTCCAAGGGAATATTTCCTGTGTACAGTAGGAAGGACCCGAGGGAGAGCCCCCATTCAACACTGAGGTCAGTCCCCACCACAATGTATGGAGGCAGGAAAGCAGGGCCTGCGAGAAGAAACCAGTGTAAACAGGATCTGCTTCTATCAGTGGGAAAACAAAACAACCCTGTTTAAATTAGCCAGAAATCTGTGCCTATGTATTCTGAACACAAGCTGACGTTTCCAAGTGCTGTAGCAGGGTTAAGTCACAGACACGGGAGCTGCCAATCACACACTGTGCCTGAGTGCAGGACACTGATTGCCCCTTCTGCTTTTGTGGGGAACTAGTGAGGGGTATCCTCTGTTTGCAGCCCCAGCAGGGTGCCTGGGCTGCAGTGGAAGGATAGGAGGACCAGGGTTAGCAGGGGAAGGATGCTTGCTGGAAGCCCTGGATGCAAGGCGAGAAAGGAGACCTGCCAGCCCTGCAGCTCACCCCTCCTAGTGGGATCATGGGGCTGGGGGCACACGCCAGTCTTGCAGAGCATCCTTCTGGTGGGATATTATTTCTGGAGGGGCACATCTTCCAGCCTTTCAGGGCATTCTCCTGGTGGGATCATGTGGCTGGAGAGGACCTTCTAGCATTGCAGAGCATCCTCCTAATGGGATGCTGGGGCTGGGGGGACCTTCTATCCATTAAAAGCATGCTGCTAGTGGGATGCTGTGTCTGGGGGGAACCTTCTGTCCTTGCAGAGCATCCTCCTAATGGGATGCTGGGGCTGGGGGGACCTTCTATCCTTGAAAAGCATGCTGCTAGTGGGATGCTGTGTCTGGGGGAGACCTTCCAGCCTTGCAGAGCATCCTCCTGGTGGGATACTGTCGCCGTGGTCCAGCGTGGTCTTCATGCGAAGGTGAGCCCCGCTCCCGCGCAGCGCCCGGACTCCAGGGAACACGGAGGGACCGGGACCCGCCGGGCAAATCCTGCGCTCTGCTGCCCCCTGGCGACAGCGGGTGGCTCTATAGCGGTGCCCCGGCCTCCCCCCGACGTGCCCGCACCCCCCGCACTGCCTGACACTACCCCCCCGCCCGGCGAATGGGTGCCTGGGGTCCCTTCTCCTGTGG
>JAOEHX010045037.1:3400-19113 GCA_025448015.1 Bolborhynchus lineola | reverse complement strand
TGCCCACTACATAAATTTGGGGCAGTTACCCAGTAGGGTGAGATCACTGCTTGGTCAGGCTGTGTATCCGTCAGCGGGTGGTGAGTGGTTGTATTCTCTCCCCTTGTTATTTCTCTTATCATTATTATTATTGGTGGTAGCAGCAGTGGTTTGTGTTATACCTTAGTTACCGGACTGTTCTTATCTCAACCTGTGGGAGTTACATTCTTTCGAGTCTCCTCCCCACCCCTCCAGGAGTGGGTGGAGGAAGGGAAGGAGTGAGAGAGAGACTGGGGGGCTGACTAGGCGTAAACCATGACACCCAGTTACTCATCCAAAGGCAAGCTCTGCTTCCCAGGACATGATACTTCACAGGAAATTTGTTTGCTAACACTTTTAACAGCAGTCAAGACTTCCCAGTACTACAGCCTTTATGCTCTACATTTGATGTTCTGACGATAAAGTCTATCAGACCTCATAATGATGAAAGGGTTTTCCAGAAGGAATCTTTTTATCTTTTTGCATTGTGGTGTTTTTTTTTTTTTTTTTTTTTTTTTTTTGTAGGTACTCTTTGAGCTGCCACCTTCTTTGAACAGAAGTCTATGATAATGCAGTAATTAGCATAACAGAATAACTAGTAATAATAGTATAAGCACCAAAGTATTCACTGTGTGATCTCTCCTGATTAAACAAACCACCTAAACAGAAAGATCCTCCTTTTCTGTACTGATTTCCTTTAGGGAATTCCAGCCTCAGAAATGACAGAAGATCTGCGTCATAATGTAAAGAGTCTCTGAAACTATGGACTAAGAAGAAAGATCATTAATAAGACTATTTATTGCTGTATTTATAGATAGCCAAAAAATAGTGTAATCACTACTCTGCAGAGCAGGCTTTTTCAGTAAGACCATTTTAACACTGACGTGTTCACATCATATAAACTATAGTCAGTCAATTTCCATAACTTTTGAAATGCATAAATTCTTTAGCACCTTTCATGGAGAATTGTGTTAGTGGATTAGTCCTGTGCCTGATGGTGTCTGAGACAACTCACAAAATTTTATAGTATGCAGTTACCCAGTAGGTTCCATGTACAGAAACTACACGCTTGTTCTGTCCTACAGGTTGGTTTATATCATCAGTCACAAAGGTTTGAATTTAAGCTAATTCATCCCTTCTTCCTCCAGCCTTTCATCACCACCCCCATATCTGTCACCTACTTTACCCTTTCAAAATACAGCTTACACAAAGCCCTAACTCAACCTGTCACGGTTAGGTATTTCCTTGCTTTCCCTGCTCCCTCACAAGTCAGGATCCTCAATTGTGCAAAGCCATTTGCTATGATTTTATCCAAACTAACTCAAAATACCTTTTTTTGTCCCAATAAACACACAACAGAACTACCCAAAAAATAAGACTTCCAGACTTTCATTTTCAAGTGTGACACATTTGAAACGCAAGCTGACACGATTTCTGTTGCAAGACAAAGCTAGCTTGTGTATAGAAGGACCCATAAAAGATTTTTCCTTTATCTTTTTTATACTATTGTTGCTTTTTGTATACATTAGTCTGCTACTCTTCCAGTATTTACAGATTACCTCTTTTCAATTGAAGTAAATGAAAGAAAGATAAGGAATCAGGGATGGAGCATTATCAAACATCTGAAGACAGTATTTTAAGGGCACATTTTTTGACATCACAAACGCATCAGGTCTCCCCTTTGTCTTCTAGCTCCCTGTTTAGCAACTCCAATCTACAGACTGATATAGAACCACATCAGTGTGCAGTAGGATCACTGTAGCTACTGCTTTGGTCAGTAAAGAGTACCCTAGAGCCAAGACTTCATGACTCTTATGCTTTGGAACTCCAAGGAACTTTGCCTTTTCTCATGGCCTGCCCTGCACCATGATCTACAGTTGAGTGAATCCAGTCTATTACTGGGAAGATAATTAAGCATAAGCCTGTGCTTATCCAAGCCTTTCTGTGACTGACAGGCTTGTATACATCAGACACAGGGCTGAGATCTTTGGGTGCCTGTGGTTAAAAGCCAACAGATGTACTAGCAGCATGCCAGTGTAATTCTGTTGAGGAAAGCATTGCTATGTACAGAGTACGGAATTTTAGGGCACTCAGCCTAGCTTTCTGGAGGAAAACAGATCCTGACTAATGATCTGTTGATAAAAGATTAGAAAGTCATAGGAGCCCATTCTCATACACTTTCGAACCTCAAATTGGAAAAATCTTAGTGCATTAAAATAGAAACAACATCTTCATTTCAAGGTATAAAAACATGCCAAAATACACTGAGGAGGAAGAAAAGAAAAAGCAGAACACGAACTATATTAAAATAATTACTCCCAAAAGCATCAAAAGTATGAGCTTTTGCTAACACAGCAAAATTCACCACCTAAAAATAATTTGTTTGGATTTTTTTTCCAAAGGATACGCTTGGAAGCTTTATAAATTAAACATGTTTACAGATAAAAAGCATCAGAAAGCCAAAGCAGAAGGGTTATAAAAGACTAGCAGAGTAAATCTATATATGCATGCCATGAGGTAAAGTTTTACTAAGTACAGTTAACAGAACCTTATTAATTTATCTCACAATTTAATGAGCTTTTCAGTAGGGAAACAGAAACCACCACCGGGCCTGGTTGTTTCACAGAGCTCCTTGTTCAGTTCAGAATGGTTTTCTCCTGCTAGCAATTACTCCACCCAAAATTTGCAGTAAGATGTACATTTTCAAGAAATTTCAAATTCTCAAGATAGTCCCTCTCTTCCAGGCAAACAAGAAAGCAAGAGCTGTGGTAATTAGTTATATTTTATTGCACTTAAAATTAACTCCTTGCAACCTAAAATACCCTAACTGCCAGAAAATCAAACCAAGGTCTGCTCCAATTTCTGCCTGCTAGCCAACCTGTCTTAGTGCGAGCGTATAGAAGCAGTTAGAGTTCTATCCTTTCTCACTAAGTTAGTGAGAAAGAGATTATACAAAGCCACAAAAAACTGTAACTGAAAAATATTCTAGTACTAACATTGCTAATTAATCACTGACAAAGACCTACACAAAACTTTAGTTTATGTATAAGCATTTTATATTATTTCATGTGTAAACATTTTCTTTATTAACATTGTTTTATCCATGAATTAATACAAATAAATACACCAAATATATATCGATATAGCTGCCTGCTGGTATACCACAGCCACTAATATACCACTATGCACATTATTCAACACATACTCTGGAGCAACCAACGCAAAGTTCCAACCAAATATCTGCCATAATCTTATTGCTATATTGATCAAGCTGAATTGAAGCTTGAAAATGTGAGGGAAAAATCAAACTGCTAGTTTCAAACATTTCAGTTTCTTGTATATTTGTTAAAGTCCTATTTATTAAAGATGTGTTAGGTAGTCACTCAAACATGGCAATGAAACATGCAAAAAAACCCTGAGCAGCAGAGTAGATGCACTCTGCTTTGACACGACAAGAGTCAAGCAGCTGGCTCTGGCTTAGGAGGCACCTTGCAAACGAATAATAATTTGCTTTTATTTAGTTCAAAGCCTGAAAAGTTTGATAAATAGATGATGCAATTTCCATTTCTAACCAAAAGTAAAGCTAAATTGGAAAAATCAGAAGCCAGTTTTGCATATTGCATTTATGTTCATGCTTCAAAGCATAATACAATCTGAAGTTGACAGTGCTTATTTGACATACTTTTAATGTGTCCAGGGAAGCACAGAAAAGATAAATCAGTATATTGATTTTTCAATGTATTAGATATCTGTCTGCTCCTAACAACTTCGTTTCATGTGGCATTTTAGCTGCTTGAAAGCAGTGTATTGCTCTCCTATCCCACTGTACCCCCGGTTACCCGACAAAGACAACATGCAGTTAAAGATTACTAACTTTCCATCAGTCTGTATCAAAGCTTACAAAAGTTTCACAATATCTTAGCACAGACTCCACAGAGATGTCTCTATGAAGCCAGAAAATAGCAATAAAACTGTTTTCCTAAGTCCCTTATAGTCAAGCACAGCAGCACTTGGAGGAACAGAGGATGCAGTAAGTTAGGCTTGGTGGGTAAGGAGAAACACCTGAGCCAGTTCAACACAGCTACTGACACTGCCTCTGCTTTCACTGGCATGCAATGACATTTCTGAGAACCAGAGCTGTCATACCAATCAGATTTTGATAAAAGGTGTTCATAGCTGTTTTCTTAAAGACTTAGCTCAGGGTTCTCAAGACCCTTTCTCACAGGCTCTTTCATATTACACTTCTCAGTTTATATACTGTTATTTTAAAGACACAGCTACAAACTCCAATTGAAGATCTCCTTGAGATCCATATGCTTAACACTATCACTGGAATGAATTCATATTCATTAACAGGAGGGATGAGAAAGCAGCTACTATGCAACCACCAGCACTAGCCTGCAACACTGCCATGTTTCTAGGCAACCTAGTGCCACTAATACAGTTTAGTGACACTTTTTACCATGTGTGGAATCGAAAGCCATACAGGTATGTGAAAGCAGAAAGCAACTGAATACGTTTTTTTTTTACTCAGTTATATGTATATACAGGAGTAAACCAAAATACTGGCAAATTAACAAGGCTCTAGTCTACAGATAAAAAGGACCTGTTGGGTTTGTATGTGCTCTTTTGATAAATTGCATACCTAATTTTGCAGATTTGATCAAACATCCTGCCAGCTTTATGCAAGGTGATTTGTTAAGTACAGAACCTGAAAGCTGGCAGGAGATAAAAGCACATTAGCATCATTTGGCATTTTACCGCTCTACAGAAAACTCATTTTGTATCTTCCTTAACCACTGGGTCTCTTCAGGAGACTCATCCTGGAATACAAAACATTCCTTTTCAGAGTATGACAGAGGTGGGGGACAGAGGGAAGAGACTGGATGATAAGCATGTTACTTATCAAGGGGTTTTTACACTCCCACCTAAGGTCCAGCAAAAACCAGATCCTAGTTTGCTAGTGATTAGGAAATTGTGGATACTTTTTTCTTCCCTTCCTCTTCCCCAGGATGCTACATCAATAATTTACATGCTATAAATATGTAACTGTCAAGTTATTTGAGGAAATCTTATCTCCTCTTTCTAAGAGGTTGATTGAACCGTCCACTGCTGAGGCTTTTATAGCATCAACATTTGTGACATCCAACCAGATAGTAAGCAAATGCTAGCACTGGTGTACATTATTTACAAGCTGGGTGAAGGACAGAGCTTCCAACATTCATTTCGTTTTAGATTTGTTTTTAAGTTACAAAACTCATTCAGTCACATTTTTAAATCAAGAACTAGATTTAATCTTCTACAGGAATTCATCATGTTTAGGGATGCAAATCTTCCATGTAAATAAAGATCAAGATTTGCTACCCTAAATACCCTTTCACATAAAGCAAAAGGGCAGAGCCCAATGTCAGAGAAACATAGAACACTGAAAACAATGAAGCCATGGGTGGGCAGTATGGGCAAACATTCTAATTGGCTAAAAATCCAGACTTAATTAAAACAGTATATGAAAACTAAAACAAAGGCTGCTATACAACTCATAGGAAGCCAAACATTCACTCAAGTAACTAATGCCTGTTACATTTTTTTGTTGAGTATATTAACTGAAAATTGAATACTTCAGACAAGCTGATTTGTGCTGTTTGAATTTTGGGAGTCATATGAATTATTTACTATGTATTTGTTAAATTATTTTTCACTCTATCCCCCAAAGCAATGGTTTTTCAAAGCAGAAAAATATTTCAGGAAAGAATTTAAAAGGCCCTTCTTATAGGCAAAATTAGAAAGTTTCATCTGCACAAGTATTTGATAAATAGAAAGTAATGAACTATTATTTAAATTCATCACAAGTGTCAGAGGCTTTAAACAACAATGTTTAATTAAGCTGATGTATGCCCCAAGTCTTCTCCCAGGAAACTGGTGAATCACACCAGATTCCCTTTATTGTCAAATATATTCACAAAATTATCTGAAGACATCTGTTAAAAATAGACGAATGGTACAAAGTCTCCTGCTGTTAACTCAGATTGATTACTTGTTAAACATATTTAATTGAGGCAGAAGGAAGGTTAATGGATGTTTACATTAGGGTACATAAAATAATGGAGAAAAAGTGGTTGTGGCATTTAAAAAGAAGTTGAGGTACTGTTTGAACAGCAAAGTTTAAACATTTCAGATAAAATACATGAAATAACTGTAAGAAAACCAATGTTTCCCTTTAATTGTTTTATACTTGTGTACCTACTGACTGAACAGATTTTGGTGCTTGAATAATATAAGTCAGGCATGATGGACCCTTTATTATTTCTGACAGGTAAATTACATTCTCCTATCACTATTAATGACTGCTCCTAAACCCTTATTACTTCACTTTACTGCCTGTACACAGAAGTGAATGACTGACTAGACAAAATTCACACTTCTGAAAGTATATTGCATCTATCTAGGCAAAATGTTTTCTACAAATTTTGCCTCCTGTATACATTGTCCTTTCTTTGAATCTCAGTGCCAGAAGGAATGTACCCAACTTATTGAGTGTAAACCTGAAATGATAGAACCAGACTGGGTCATTTTCAATGTTTTAAACTCACCATGATTTTGCCTGTTAAATGACTCTACATCTTTCTGGGCTAGATCTCAGAAGCCTACCAGGAAAAATCTCAACATCCTCTCTTGTAATTGCTTATCCAGAAAGCTCTGATTCAAGAAATCCATTTTAGGAACACAGCTGTTACTACTGGACCTCCAACCTCTCTCATGAGTGGTACCTCCACAAGTGAAATTATTATTTCCTTTAATTGTTGAATTTCAGGCATGGTGTTTTCCTGTATTTGCACATATCAGCCAATCTGTCTGCCTTTCCTGAAAGATAATCAACTTGCTGATTAGTGAAACATCCATCAGCTTTACAATTTAATCCTATCTGCTCATTTCCAAATACTTGTTCCTTTACTTTGGATTTAAAACAGGCAGAGGAAGTTGGAAGGGGAAAAGATAGCAAGACATATCAAGAAATATCAAGAAACAAGCACCGTAAAAAAGATTTTCAGCTATCAAAAGCATGTAGTTTCACGGACCGCAGAAGAACTGTTCTGATTAAAACTAGTCATGAATAGCCATATAATTACAATTTTGTCCATTTAGAAATCGGTATAATGACTATGTCTCTCCCTCTCACCATCTTTGTCCAATATAAAAAATAAACATTATTTACAGTTACAAATGGAGTTCACTTAAACACAATATCTTCAAACAGTGACACATTCAGAAGTGGGCTGTTTGATTGTGGTTTTTTTTTTTTGCTAAAAAAGTTCTCTTTGTCTCATAATTCAGACTAACTTCTGTATAATTAAACTAGACTGAAAACTGGCAAACCGTCAGAATGACTTTTCTGTTAGCATAGGATCAAAACACTAAAAATCTCAAACAAGGGCAAAGCTAATTTGTGAGTTTATTGCATCTGTTATGGGAGGAGAGAGAGATAAGACTCAAAAAGTTCATTCTCCCTAGCAGGAAATTTATTAATAATCTTTCATTTCTCTCCCCACCCACACCAGGTAAATGAGTTAATTTATTCAGAGCTCATACACTCTAAGTCATGAACTCTCAAAGTCATTGAAAATCAAGTTCCATTTTCAGGAGGAAGAGCTGGAATTAAAGATAAATGATAGGTAAATGAATTTATAGCACATACTTAAAGAAAATGAACAGTGTATCAGCTGCATATGCAGGATACACCTATGTGTACAGTGACGGCTTCAAAAAAAAATAAAAAAACCAAAAAAAAGTCCCTACCATCACAACTGAAAAAGGGAACAGATAAGACTTAGGGAAGAAATGAAACTTCTGGAAGAGATCCAGAATTTCAGAAAATACATTGTTTCTGAGAAGTAACTCAAATATCTACATTTTTAGATACCTGGCAACTTTTCCCATTACTGTTTCTTGATTCCTATTATATTTGGATTTCTGTGTTTTCATAATACAGACTGAAACCTTGTAAGAATTTTAATCTTAAGAGATCTAAAACTCAAAAAAATAATACCTCTATTTAAAAACCTTTTTTTCCTCCCCATTTTTGTTGCACTTTAGTGTTAAGCAAATGAAGAGAAAGGCAACATAAACTGGACCTGATTTTTTTTGAAGGCAATCTCACAATAAGTTAGTAGTTTCATCACCATCTTTAGTTATTCAACATTAACTTTCTGATCACAACATTATTGAATAAATATGCAGAGCAAAAGTTTGAGTAAGAATACATGGCAAGAATTGCTGAATTAATCATCCGAGATCAATACGAGGCCTATATATCACTTAAATGAAGTTCAAACTCTGGATTATGTACTAAAGGAAGTTTCGAGGCAGAACTATTCCAAGATCTTAGGCTGAGGAATTGCCTCTTTTATAATAGGTACTAAATTCACAGACCTAGTAATGAAACCAACTGGATTATATTTTAATATCCATAGCCAGAAGAATGTTAACAAGATGTGTCTTTATGCTCAGGGAAGCAAATCTAAAGTCAAATGGTACATAATTAAACCTGTTTGTTAGCTCAGAATTCCAAAGCCATGATACTCTTTTGAATACCAGTAATGAACCAACTAAACCTATTCACCCAAGTTTTTGATGTTCGTTTCAAAGCAGTAAAGCCGTACATCAGAACACTGAATAGAGTTTATTGAATCTCAACCTAAAATACAAATTACCATGAGTTCTCAGAGAGAGTAGAAATGCCACACAAATAAGCATATTAAGCTAGACAAAGTTTTCCTGTTATTATTTATTTTTAATCTATCAATACACCACCTTGTAAGTGTAATAGGCTTGAGCTTTTTTTTTTTTTTCATTAAAACTTGAAGCATTATTGCTTCACAATTATATATATCTGTGCAAAGAGTGTTTGGGGGTTTTTTGATGTATAAACCAGTACTTTCTTCCCCAGAATATCATTAAAGAAAACTCTTAATGCAGATTCCTAACAGACAAGAGTTTGAGCCATAACTGTCTCACTGAGGTACAGGGAATTTCACTGGTTAAGTACACAATGGAATTTGGCCCTCTGAATAAAATCAAAATCATGGTCACTTCAGGAAGCAAACCACTATCTGATTAACAAATAGTGTTTGGACCTGGATTATCTAAAGAGAAATTTCAAGCTCTACTGAAAATTATTTTAATACCTTGACTTTTTGTTCCCCATGTTTCCTTCTTACAGTTATCACTGTATTCTGGAAAACTACTCCTGGCTATGAGGTATTAGCTCTAATTGTTTTTATCTTTTCATTCACTGTACTGGAATCTCTTAAGAAATTACTCATGTCTGTGCTCCAAGATCATGGTTTTGCTTTATAAAAGATGGAGAAAGAAAACAAACAAACAAACAAACAACTAGGAAAAGGATAGCAGAATTTTGTAGTCTTCTCAGACAGAGCTAGTTCCTTTATTCAAGATGCAGGGGAATATAATTTGAGCCTTAGCCTGAAGGGAGTTGAATTCAGGTCTCTCCCCTCCCGAGTTCCACCTAGGCTGGTATAAAGGGTATATGCTCCTACCAGCTGTTCTTCAGAAAACAAGACCTACTTATTTCTTTGGAGAGTGAATGAAGAGGGGGGAAGTTGATTTCTCTTTCAGGAGAAGATCTACAAATTTGGAGTCTGAAACAGATAATAGTGGGCCCCTGTCAGTTCTGAGAAGGGTGACTAAAGCCTGAAGAGATGCACAGTTTTTAGCATACCATATTTCATAGCATATCATGACATTCTACCTCATTCCATTAAGCAATCTGCTCAATGCATGGACTGTCATGTCTTTTTAACTTCCAAACATTTTACCTTATGCATTTAAGTCTAAGCACCGAAGAGTTTTCAGTCTCCCTCCAGACAGCTAAAAATAAAATGATATAGCCCTTAAGTTTTACATACTTAAAGTCACCTTTAAAAATGCTCTTAACAGTTTCTTACATGGGCACAATAATTTTTCATATTTTGACAAACTAATACAAATAAATTTATGGTTCAATATGGATGCTTTGAACACTTCTTAACATTGACAGCTCAAGAAGCATTTTACATCAACAAAACAGAAGACGGAAGCAAGTTTCAAATGCAGGTGAGCAAAACATTGTTTACAATGGTTAGACAGTTTTTTTGCAAGAAAAACACAGACTAATAGAATCTGTTCTACTATCAAAATTCACACCATATTTTCTATGAAAATCTTATATGTAAAACAGGATGGGAATTACTGCGCCAAAAATCTAGTGATATAGCAAACTTGCTAATATAAAATATGGGGAAACCTATCTAACGGACACTTCATAGATACTCCTCCTTACTTCACCTAAATATAGTAATTTGACTGCTGATGCAAATTTTTGCCTTGTTTTTGTTATGCTTTTTATGCATTGAAAGAAGTCGTGGAGACTAAGTGACAGAGCAAAACCAGAATCCCTAGCCAAAATAATACAAAGGAAAACAAAGGAGAGTAATCCTAGAATAAGGTTGTTTACAGGAATTTTTACATCTCTGGAAAAAGGAAATGGGACAAAGTTATCTGCAACAGTTGAGACTGAACCTAGGAGTCCAATTTACAATGAAAGGGTATTTCAACTTACAGGAATTGCTTCCAAAGAAAATGGTTGTTTTACTGGTATTTCATGAAATAACAATGAAGCTTGGTTCCTCTCCCCACCCCCTAATGCCACTTACACTTTGAGTATTATTTCAAATGAAGAATGCAATCTGCATTATGAACTCAGTAGACATAAATTAAACACAGTGTTTCTGAGCACACTGCTATCTCCAAACAAGTCAATTATTACACATCACACAGTCAAAACAGCACAATGTAAGACAACTTGCTTGGACACTGGTGAACAAACAGAGCATGAAAACTTTTGTTTTTTAAGAACGATACTCAGTAGCATGGGTTTTCTAATGTGACTGCAGTATAAACATGGATTTTTGAGCAGAATTTCCTATTTTTTGAGTCTAACATGGCAAGCTCCTCCTGTAAAGAATTTAAGTGTGAGCTTACATGTATGATTAATCCTAGCGAAATACTGAAACTTCTTCTGTATATCTCTAAGTTACACATAACCTTCCAGCTATTTCCAGAGTCCCTAATGAAAACAATGCCATCTACACTTCTGAAGGATTTTGATTTTGTGATATTTATTTCCTAAGTATTTGATAAATAGCAAAGGAGATGCTTATATAGTCCTTCTAATCATTTGGAAGGGCTGAGTGTTAGGCCTGGTTCTCTATTTCCTCATGTTTTGTACAGTTTTGTAAACCACTACTCAACCATTATACCCTGGTTTACACTGCAACTGCAGACTAGAGGATTTACCACAATGGGCTAAAAAATAATCAAATCCATTCTCTCCACAGTAAGATATGTTATAACACACACAGATAAGGAAAATAGTAATTGACTGAAATTTATAATGTTTTTGAAGTGATTGCAGTTGCTGAGCTTTATATACGAATAATACCATTGTATTTAATCATTGTAAATTGAATGAAGCATCTAGTAAATATAAAAGGTTGTTGTATCACTCAGAAATGCAATATAGGCGGCAGATCTGTAAAGGCAGATCTCCCTTTTATTAATGACAGCCTTTGCTCCATTTTTATTGCCACTTAAATAATAACAGCAATAAAATCCACGAGAATTTCTACATTGAACAAAACCTCTCCTCCCTTTAACCCCTACCCTCCAAGAAAGGAGAACTTTAGACACATTGCAAGAAAAAATAAGCCTGTAAGATTTAACAGGACTGTAACAAGCCAGAGAAAAGGAGGGTATTTGAAGCTTATTTCACCACACTACCACCACTAGTGGTGTCACTATTGCAGCAACAACAGATTCTAAATTATTGCTGTTTTTAACACAGTTGGAACATCACAGTCATCCAGGTCCATACAGCTCTGAGCAACAAATTTGGGGATCTTCACTGTGAACCACTGAAACAGGTTCAATGAAAATAATACAGAAACACACAATTATGTGTAGTTAGAGGAAAAAAGACAAGGCACTATCCCACACACATTCAGATTTCTCTGTGTAACAGTTGACAAAAACATGGAACAGAAGCCTACACAGATCCAAAACAGGCTCACATGAACTCTGTATCACAGCTGTAACGTGCTAACCAGGATCATCAGTGCTTTTTGATTTCACTCTATCAAGCATCACACCACACAGCCTCTGAAGTCCGCAGTTGTGATCTAATAGGCTTGTAGGAAATTGATAGTTCCAACCGAAAACACAAAGTACCTAGGCTGATACTAGTTAAACATAGCCTGTATTTACAAGATGCACAGCTGCACCAGAAACCACCAATCATGGTGTTCGCTGCAATTTCTAGTCAGTCACAGTGTCCAAAACCAGAGAAATACCATCACCTTCAGTGACAGAAATCACCATCATAAAGACATTACATTCCAGTATCTGAAAAACATATCAACATCTATTTCTTCCAATTCTCCTGATAAAATCTTCACCATGTCACTCTAATAACACAGTTTGAACAAAAGCTTTGTTTAAAATATAGCTTCAGCACTCAGATTATCAGGGGATGTAAAATATTTACCCCCTTGGAATTTTGCTGGTCCAGACCAGCATTGCTGCCACCGCAAAGTTATATAGTTATATGTCTACTGAACATTATCCTGTAACTCAAGGTGATTTTCTGAACTCAGAGGATATAAAATACAGAATTCACACTTCAGGATGCAAACTCACGCTTGGCCTTAACCACAGCAGCTCTCCGCTATAAATCAGGACTAAAATCAGTTTGTCTCACAGCGTATAACCTGGTCTATGTCAAAAAAAAAAAAATGATAATGAAATGACAAAGAACCTAACCTTAATTTCACTGAAGTAAGTAGCAAAACTCTCACTGTCTTCAGTAAGTGTAAAAGCCAGCACTGGTTCTCCAGAAATTGTTATTATTCTCTTTAGAGAACCATACGCATTTCCTATCAGCCCCCTGCAGAAGGATGATGGTCTCTCAGCTTTCCAATAATACTGGTTCACAAAGAAGCATCTCAGACTGCCAGCACTAATCTAACATCTACAACCACCTGAGGAATACAGTTTGACTTCAGCATATAAACGGAAGATAAAAAGAATCAAGCCTTATGGAAGAAGAAAGAGGCATACCAGCAGTAATGACTCACTGATAACCTTGTAACTACCAAAAGTCACTGCCATATTTTACAGACATTTTGTATATGCATCTATTCATAATAGATGGCTATCATATAATAAAGAGAGATGCACTAGGGGAGGTTTAGGTTGGATATCAGGAAAAATTTCTTCACCGAGAGGGTGATCAGGCATTGGAACAGGCTGCTCTGGGAAGTGGTGGAATCATCATCCCTGGAAGTGTTCAAAAACTGTGTAGATTAGGCCCTTAGTGATAAGGTTTAGTGGTGTCTTGGCAGCCCTGGGGTAATGGTTGGACTTGATGATCTTCAAGGTGTTTTCCAATCTAGTTGATTTTATGATTCTATAATTCTTCTCTGCACAATAAACACCTAAGATTCACAGAATATTTGCTTTTATGTATACAAGCTGTTAAATATTTAGTAGGAAATTGCTATTAGAAGTGACATAAAAAGAGGAACTTCAATCAAATGGAAAACTATATGTTGAAAATTATGCAGAAATACATTTGGATCCTCTCTGGGTTAAAAAAAAAAAAAGGAAAAAAAGAAAAAACAATGCGGCTTTTTTGGAACTGCAAGAGAAATGAATGCCACTGGTATCTGAACAGAAAAAAATACGCTAAAAAGTAGTTACACAGTTAACAGTCTTTCCATGAGAATTAACAAAGGTAACAAGACATAACCTGCGCTTTTCAAGCACCATTCCTTTTAAAGTCTTTTAGAAGCAGTCAGGGCAAGCATTAAGTATTTAATTTGTAGAAACAGCATAAAGAAAAAGCTAGCCATCATCTTCATATGCTCAGGCATAATATGCTGTTTGAGACCTATGCCACACCAAATCAAGTAAGTATCTACTAATCATGCCTTCCTCTTAAGTGGCAGCCACTTGCCAGAACAAGCTTCACACAGAAAGCAGTAGCCCCTGTTTCCTATCGTACAGGCCGGAATTCAGGTAAAGTTGCCTTGTCAGCTAAAGAGTAGCTTGACCTCAGTAGTTTCAGGTGGTACTTACTGGTCTGGTGATGAAGGCATTCTTTAGGAAGACACACATGAGACATGAATCTGGGCTTCCCAATTCAACACTTGTTTGCATAGAAATCAACAGAGCACAGAAGGATTGCCACTTGAAATGGGAAGCTCTATTCAGATTGCCTGTCAGGACCTTCCCAGTGTGAGCATGTTCAAAATTCTCCAATGAAACTGTATAGAAATGCAACAGATATCCCATTCTACATGCAACAATTTATACTTTCTTTGGACCTCACTTGGAAATCAGCAAGAGGCAAGAGTTCTAAATATATATATATATATATATCTCTTCCTTTGGAAAGAGAAAACATTAACACTTTAGTTACTGTTCAGCTAATTAACCCATGCTACTTACAGTGTTCATGAGAGTAAGATTCTGCAGCACTACTGCATGTATCCATTTCCTATTTTTCTTTACCAAAAAGATATCATCACAGCACTTTGTTGAAAGATCCTTTTGCAGAGGTGTGCTTTGCCCTGAGCCACTGTGTTTTACATGTCCTAACTTACATAATTGCAATATAGGTGCCCCTAGTTTTCTTTTCTTTGTTGGACAAGATTGAACAGATAAAGCAGTTGCCCTTTCTTGAGCAGCTGCTTCACAGAACATCACTGGTAGAAAGAGTGCTTAATTCCATACCATTTTTATAGAAGTGAATTTCTGAACAAACCAAGATTTTCCTCCAAATATGAAATATGGGTATCAAATGAAAAGGAATTTATAAGCAATTTGCAAATACTGTACCGCCCTCTGCAGTCAATGTGTAAGTTCTGCAAATATATCTGCAAGAAAAACTTGAACGCATTCCTTGCAAAGGTCAGTAGGACAATAATAAAACCTCTACCAGTTGAAAGCCAGTAGAAGTAACATTTTTATGATATTGTCTTACTTATTAGAAACATAGTAACACAATACATAACATTTTTAATTCTTCATATAAATGCTCTCTCTAGTAAAGGATGTGTAAACATGTTCTGCTGCAGTTTCAGAATGGATCGAATTCTTCAGTGATAATTCTGGCACTTACACTTGGAACTTGATGCAAATTTGCAATGACCCATATGAGAATGTTTTCTGGTTACTTCTAGTAAGTATTCACAATAAACTGTGCTTGTTAAGTTACATTAACTGATCCATCAGTGACAAAAAAGTATATTTTACAGATCAGCAGCATCTTTTTCCCCTTCTTAGAAATGTTATCCCAAAGGCACTACCACTGTCACCTATAGGCTCAGCCTCAGCAAGTGGCAAGTTTTTCTTGGATTCAGCTGGCATTGGCTCTATCGGACCCAGGGGAAGCTTCTAGCACCTTCTCACAGAAAGTACCCCGGTAGGTCTCCCCCACTACCCAAACCTTGCGATTCAAAACTCCTCCATGCAGATCCTCTAAGATGATATTATTGTTGGAGAAATCCCAGGCACAGCTCCAGGTTGGGCAGAGAAGAGATTCAGAGCAGCCCTGAGCAGAAGGACTTGAGGGTGTTGGT
>JAOEHX010045036.1:59909-89475 GCA_025448015.1 Bolborhynchus lineola | reverse complement strand
GCTTCAAAAGTAATAGTTTTCCTTTTTATTTTTATAGTTCTTATTTCTAAGGTATTTTTATTTCATTCACACTCTTTTCCTTTGTATCGTAGTAAAAAGTGCCTATTTTTTCCCTACATTGAAATACTGTTGTTAAATACATTATACTGCTTAAATCCTCAGAGGCTTCTTGGCTTTTGCTGTACTGACATATGCAGGCTTTAAACACTAAAAATAAAAGGAATTTCAAATAAAATTGGAGGTTTTTGAAAGTTTTATAATTTATGATTGCCTGGCTGCATTTTCAGTATCAAAATTGCCTTCAGAATATCTCACTTTCTAGGAAAGTCATAACACACTGCTTCACACTCAGTTTGTTCCCAAAACGAAACTCATTTGCATTTTGCACCACAGGGAGTTACTTGTAAACTTCCACACAGCAAGGTGTGAACAGAGCAGTGATAACAAACCATGAATTATACAAAGATGTAATTCAATTCATAGAATCACCTCAAAGCCTGAGCACTTATCAGGTACTTATATTTGCACAAAACTTCCTGGATCATAAAAAAATAGGCTATGCAATTCATTTGTCTTATCAACACCTTTGAATTTCAGAAACGGTTCAGGTAGCATGAAAACTAACTAACTTTTGCCTGTAAAGGTGTGGTAAGGGAGAGGGCTAGGAGCCCTCACATTCAGTAAGACTTCCAAGTGTTGATCTCCTCTCTCTGGCGATAAGCAACAGGACACAAGGAAATAGAATGAAACTGCATCAGGGGAAGATCAGATTGGCCGTTAAGACAAGGTTCATCACTGAGAAGTTGCTTGATCACTGGAAGAGGTTCCACAGGGAAGTGGTCGGGGTAAGGAAAGCTGTCACATTCAAGGATCTTCAATGCTCTTAGTCATTTGATTCAGTTTCAGGTAGTCTTGAGAGGAGCAAGGAGTTAGATTGATGATCTTTATGGGTCCCTTCCAACTTGAGATATTCTATGATTCTATAATTCTATGATTCTGTGAGAGAAAGCTTCATTCTAAATTCACAGGGCTTGAAGAGATTTCCTAAATCTCAGTTCAGCCATCTCCTTCAGCAAAAAACTATGCTTTTTCTAGTTCATCTATTTCAGGTTTTTCAACTTGTGCTTGTTGTATCTTTGGCAGATCTATGAGAAACAAAAACAAGCCCAAAAATAAAAATAAATTGGAACCTGTTTAGACTTGTGATCTTACCCCACCCAGTTAATAATATGATCATAGCATAGTTGGAAGGGCACTCATAAGGTTACATACTCTAACCTCTTTCTCAAAGTTGGAAGAGGTTGCTCAGAATCTAATCAGTCGCATATAAAAAAATTCTAAAGAAGGGAATTCCACAGTCAGTTTTGGTAACCTGTATAAGAGGTTCAGAACCTGAGATGACCCTGCCCTCTATCATATCAGCTGCTCCCACTCAGTTTGATGCCACCTGCAATCTTGAATACAGTCCATTATCTAGATTTTTGATTAAGATGCTAGAGAGCATTGACTCCAGAATGAGCTTAGAAGGTACTCTATTTATAAGTCATGAATTTTTTAAAATAAATTGTTTGATTTAGTGGTAGAATGAATTCAGAATGTAGAACATGGAGAACTGCTGGGAAGTCAGATGGACAAGGCATAAGAATAAAATACAGTCATCTTATGATTTTCTTCTCAGTCTTAAGACTTACTTTGTTAGGTTGTACCTTAGGTAGTTGAAGTAGTTTTTAGAAGTGGTGTGGCAGTAACCAAAAATAGAAGTCTCAATTTAAACAACAGACACTCACGTTGCCCCTGAAGGGAACCAGAGCCAAAAAACCATGGTCAGTTCTAGGAGTTCGGGGGTAACATCATACAAAGGGTTTCAACAGCAGAAACCTTATATATGGCTTGCTCCATAGTCATTAGGTTTTTAACAGGTAGTTCTTAGTATTTGTAAATCCATTATTCACAGTTAGGCAATTCTGAAGTCTGTCTTCTGGTTTTAATAGTATATCAACAGAAAACACTTTTTTCACCTCCTTTACATGGCTATTAACCTGATGCTTGGAAAGAATTGCAAGCGCATGACTGGAAATCTTTCTCTGAGGGAAGATTTTGGCTTGGTTCTGTAGTTGATGGTCAGACGCTACATCTCACTGATAGATAAGCAGGTCTGATAAAAAAAACTTAAGGGAATGATTCTTTGAAGGATAGATAGTCACTGGGAAAAAATGGTTTATACTGTTAAATAAAATTAAGGAAAAGAAAAGGTAATATAACTGTTGATTCAACTAAATGATAAATGCAACTATGGGGTGGGAGGAAATGAAACTATTTATATTAAAGGGCAGAGCTGTCAGAAGAAAAATTATAAACTGGCGAAGAGGAAAGAAATACTTTAAAACCATCAAAGCAGAGTGATCCAACACATCCTTTCAATAGGAATAGCAGAGAAAAAAGTCCTGAGTTTCAAGAATGGGATTTGACCCTTTATATAAAGGATTAAGGGACAGAGTTACCTCCTGCGACCTGAGAAATTTCAATAATTTCTGCTAGAAAGTTCTAAGTAGCAATCTGTTGTTACAACGAAATGCAGAATAGCTTCCATTGTATTCAATCACTAACAAACTCCTTCTAAATATGGACAATACAATAAAAATGGCATAAATAAAATGATGGCAGCCCTTCCAAGTGTTTCAACATGGGTGAAAACAGCGTGAAGTAGTTGTTTGTGGAAACTGGCTTGAGGATAATCAGAGCCTCTGAATATGGTCTTCTAGTCCATCTCAGGACTTCCAATAAACATATGTTGATTTTTAATTTTAAAAGAGTTATGGAGTTCAAAAATCACTTAAGAACCAACTATTCAAAATATTGTATGCAATATTAGCTCTTTTTTTTTTCATTGAATTGTTTGTATCAATTTCTCTAATAAGACAAAAATATTCTAATTGGATTTCTGTGGTTCCTTTTTCTTTTTTTTCCTGCTGGAAAATAGCATTACAAATTATATGAAGAATTACTGGTTCTGAGAAGAAAACAGACAAAAATATTTTTTAAAAAACAAAGAAGTTAAAATATTTTCTTCATAACCCTAGTGTTATCCTATGAATGTGTAAAGTTACTAAAGGGTGCTAAATATATGAAATAAGATGGAAAGCTTCAGAGGCAGTACTGGTTTTAAACCACAACATAGGCTCGCCAAACTTACGAATCCGTCATTTTCCTTTTCTTCACAGTCCTGACAACCTCCATTCCCTTCCATTATGACTGTAATTTCTTGCTGTAACTGAAATGTATTACATAAGTGAGAGGAGATGACTACCCATTATCATATCTTTCTTCAGATGCAGGAGAGTTTACTGCAGTTTGAAGTAAAATTAACTGGGTAGTAGACTTGTTGCATGTTCCCATTACATTCAGCTTTCTGAATCTCAAGAAAAGTCTTAGAGAAGAGACTGAGAAAAAAATTCTAGTACAAAAAAAAAAAAGAAAGAAAAGTAAAGATGCAATTGTCAAACACTATGAGCATATGGGTCTATTTGAGGTTTTAAGATCCAGCTGCTTATGACTAAAGTGAACTGCGTCTATGTTACACAGTAATGCTATTCCAATGGGCTTGATGCTGAAAACAAAACACAGTCAGGGGTTACAAGAAACCAGCTACAAGGAAGCACCATAATCTAATTATACACTTTCTGTGTGCTTCCCACATTGTTTCTGCTGGTACCAGTGACTTTCAGACAAAAGGTGTTGGTAAGCACAAGTAGCAGGCACCCGGTATATCCACTGTTGGCTTTGGGTCATTCTTTAGTGCTGTTCTTCTACAGTCACAAAGCTGTCCCTGAAGCTGTTAGGCATTAATGGGGTGCAGAAGAAAAGTAGAGCTTTCTCTAAGCTCAAAACTAGCTTGTGCCTACTGATGTTAATAGGCTTGAAAGTAATATGACTTGCTGACAAAAGGAAATATGCCATTTCTGTATGGTAGACAGAGATTCAGATGTAACTTGCTGGCTGATGATTTTTTTTTTTTTTATTATAATTTTTTTTTTGTTACAAATTCGGTTCTGTGCATCTAGCTAAATTAGTAGCAACTAACGCATCCATCTCTAAGGGTCTCTTGGGCAAACCAAGCTGGCATCCAACATATTTAAGCAGTGAAAAAATAATTAAAACACAGACATTAGCAATTAATATAGATAGTGAGGAAAGATTTAAGTGGGAAATGGAAAACCATTTCCTTTTAAAAACAGATAAGGGATAACCATTGTGCTGTTAATGAACGATCTTAGATACCAGAAGCTATACCTACCTATTTGCTAAAGTACTCAAATTACCTTAAGCTGTTTATGTTATTGAAGTAACAGCTTCTAAATTCACAGTAACACAAGGCTGAAAGGGACTTCTTGGTTCATGGAAACCCATGCCCTGTTACTTGAGGCAACCATGGTGGAAAATCTTTTTAGGAAGTGATCAAAGTCCTCTTAAAAACTAATTTTGTTGTTGTTATTTTGATTTGGGGGAGTTGCCTCTACAACTGCAACTGGATTGCTGTTCCAGAACCTCACTTTTTTGATGCAGTAGTGAAGTTTTCAGCATAATATTTTTCAATCCAGTTTATATCCGGCTGTTGCTGTGCCAGCATTGTTAGCTTAAAAACCTTTTTAACTCCTCCTGGTACTCACTTTATTGCCATGTTTAGAAAAACTACAATCTTACACCATTTTCACAGATCAGTCAGAGCAAGGTTTTCTAATTCTACATCTTGGTAGCTCTTCTTTGTGTCTTTTTTCTTTTGAATTCATCTGTTTTGAACCTGAGGAACCAGAACTGTGTATTCCACACTCCAGTTGGGTTTCCCAACTTCGGTATTTCACAGCTTTGAATTTTGTTTTTCTTCTCACAATGTCAGTTTTCATTCTTTCACATTTTTTCCTAGTAGTCCACTTTCATTTGGTTTTATAATGAGTATTATAATCAGAGGTGAAGAAACTGCTTCATTTCAGGACACGTGGACACCATCTTTTCCTGCTTACTGCATTCAGAAAATCTTTATTTTTACGGTACACAGAGTGGCCTATCTTCAACTGGAGGCTGAGAACACTTTTGTCCAGGGAACTGCATAGCCAGGTGGTGGCAGTACTCACCTGACAAGAACTTCAAACCCACTCAAGTTGAAGAGGACATGGATGTCAAATGACCCGTTTCTGTTGCAAAGACATTGATCATTGGGCTACTGCAGAAAAGGCCACATCTTGATACAAGGACATTCTAGGAGTACTTTCAGGTTCAACATCATAAGTCCAGACATACCTGAGGTTAGTACCCTTCTTTGGCAGAATTCAGACATACCCTTCCCTTTTGACAATTTCTGTTGGCTGGTTGATTTGTTCTAGCACTCAACACAAAGTTTTTGTTAGTCTCTAGGAGGAGCTTTGCTCTCTTTACTTACCTCTACAGACCCAATATGACCATGGTAACCCTGAGAGTTCAGGGCTGGGCACTTAGGTCATAGGTATCACAATATTCTACAAACCATTATGCTGAATACTTAAATCTTCATGGTAAAAATGAATGAATATATCTGCTCAGATTAAGGTTCAATTCCTCTTGCTACCAACATTCGGAAGCACTTCTCTATATTCCTGCATGGCAAATGGAATTTACAAGTCCTGAGTATTCTGCAGCATGCTCTGTTCTGGTTGATAATAGTAGATATAAAAAGATGTATGCCAGTTCATCTACCTCATACTTCCTTTGCTGTCACAAATACATTTTGTGTATAATTTCCAGCTGAGTCACCATGAAACAATTTAAAAATAAGAATGCTGCCAATTTTAATGTTATTTGCATGTGACATAAAATTTTTCTTTGAGTTTTGGTTTTATTAATGAAATATTCAATGCAGTTTCTCTTGGATGATGCGCTCTCAGCAGACTTGATACACAGTGGGATTTGTTTCAGTACAGTCAGAAATAATAATCTTCCCTTACGAAAGTGATTTATGACCTTCCTGCCCACTTACCTTATTTTTAATCTTTACACTTGTCATGGTTTAAACCCAGCTCAAGCAGTTTGCTCATTCACTCCGCCCTCTTTCTTCCCCCTTTGCTCCTGGAGGGATGGGGAGGAGAATCGAAAGACTGTAACTCTCACGGATTCAGATAAGAACAGTCCAGTAACCAAGGTATAACACAAACCACTGCTGCTACCACCAATAATAATAATGATAGGGGAAATAACAAGACGAGAGAATACAATCGCTCACCACCCGATACCAAGCTCAACCCAGCAGTGCACCCCCCTCTTCCGGGTCCCTGCCCCCAGTTTTTACATCCTGGACATGACATACTGTTGTATGGAATACTTCTTTGGTCAGTTTGGGTCAGGTGCCCTGTCTCTGCTTCCTCTCCTCTCTTGCAGAACATGAGACTCAGAAAGTTCTTGGGCAGAGTAAACATTACTGCAACAACTAAAACCATCAGTGTTACCAGTGCTGTTCCCCAGCCAAAAGTCAAAAACACAGTGCTGCACCAGCTACTAAGAAGGAGAAAAATGACTGCTACAGAAGCTAAAT
This sequence comes from Bolborhynchus lineola, assembly GCA_025448015.1. Taxonomy (NCBI): domain Eukaryota; kingdom Metazoa; phylum Chordata; class Aves; order Psittaciformes; family Psittacidae; genus Bolborhynchus; species Bolborhynchus lineola. Next base: position 82,916 of record JAOEHX010045036.1, on the reverse strand, counting down.
AACAAACTTTTTTTCCTATCCAAAAAAAAAAAAATCCTAATTGCTGCATTTCAAGGAAAGCTATTGTGACTGTTCTAAGAATCCCAGGATAAAGACACTGTGCTGCACAGCCTGAGGCATGGCAGTTTGCTATAAATTACAAGGGAGCCAGATCCTCAGCTGGTGTAGACTGACAGAGCTCCACTAGCAGAGAGAGGATAACTCACACCAGCTGAGGATCTGGGGTTTGATTGTTATGTGGTAAAGGCAGTGCCTATTTGACATGCAAGTGTGAGCTACTAGATTTGTCCTAAGGGAGGTTCATGCACTTCCTTTGTTTTTTGCTAGCAGATTCCTTTGGCTTCCTAATTTGGGTCCCTGAGATAATTTATAATATAAATATTGCTGAAGATAAGGAGGCTTTGATTCCATTTTATATGTGTAGCTCCTTCTTGGAGATGATTTAGTTCCTAAAGGAGTAATAATAATATCTCAAATAATGATGCTTTCAGGGGATATAGCCCATGATAAACTGCCACCAAATGAAGATGACATTAGATCATCCTTCCAGATTATGTATTGTTCATTTAAGACTGGAGGAAACTGAGATGTGTGCAAACCGAAATATATTCTGCAATATTCAATCTATGTATTTAATGCAACATCTCCAAATATATATGAAGAGGAAAATCTCTTTATTCAAAACCTAAACTGTTGTTGCCAGAACTGATCATAAAAATTGTAAAGTTTTCTTTATGCTTATGTTTATATTCTGTTTATATATTTTCAAGATGAAGTGGTACTTGGAAGCTCTTGGAGAAAGCAGCTCTCTGATGTAAATGCAAAAGCAAAAAGGAAAACAAACTCTTTCATAAAGAGCTTACTGTTTAAATTGCTGGGGAAGAAAAAGAAACCTTTCCTATAGAAACAGGGTATAGACAGATTAAATTACTTGCTCCAGGTCATTACTGAATAATAGTTCAATGCCTTAAGCATGAGGCCGTTCTTTCATTCCATTTTGGGTCAGGTATTTGTAAAATGAAGGTGTACCTTTCTTCTGCTTTTTCTACTCTTTTTTTTCTTTGAAGCAATTCACACAAAACTAAAAAAAACAGAATATTTTCAGAAGCACCTATGTTAGGTGTTCAGAAGCATCAGGCTTGACTAGATTTGCAAAATGAAAAAGGTGTTCAAGTGGCTTTCAAGCTCTTTTCAACCAACATTTTCCCTTGGAGAGTAACCTCTTTGTCTACTTGTTGCACAAATCCTGACATAGATAAATTATAACAGTACTTCAAGTTGCAGCAATAACAAAAAAGTCTGACTTTCTTGGAATTGTACTTTATATATACTTAAAAATCCTTTAACACATAAGAGTTCAGTATCTGACTCAGGGCTGGCACTTCTTTCTTGTCAGAGGCTACAAACAAAATACTCTTTAGTTTAAGTTCTCTGAATGCTTTAGTGTAGAGTCATGCTCACAGCACACTAAGATGCAGATACCAAAGATGGAATGGTGGACAACCCTTTAATTTCCAGTGAGAAAAGAAGTACCAGCTTTTTCACTCCAGGTTCAGTGCCTATTTCAGAATGTTTGAATTTGCATCTCACCCTTGACCATTAAGTTATGGGTAAATGACTCATCTTTTCTTTTAAGGAAATCTCTCAATTTCCTTCCATTATGTTACTGTAGTAGTGAGAGAACACATATCTGAACTCTTCTAAAGGAGGGATAGAAACTGGGGTTTCTTGATAGGCTGGAAAGGAGCAATGTGTTGTGCAAGGGCTAATGTACTGTATTTTGAAAACAAAAGCAATAATCACTTACAGGAAATAAAAATTCTTACTGTATCTTTTGGAGTAACTTTCTGTACTTTTTGGTTCCCAAGTGGATGGATACATCTAACCTCACAGCAGAGAGGAAGCCTGTACCCTTGGCTTGTGCTAAATGGAAGCATGAAGACTTTGTGTAGCCCCTTTTAAAATCTGTATCTCTTTGTATTGCCTTCTTTTTTAGTTTCGTGCTGTACAGGGAGATTAATGGTGTAAACTAAAGTGTCCTAAAATCAATTCTGGGAGCTGGGATCCCCCCGAAAAAAGAGCAAAAAAACTGCATCCAAGGACTGTTCTGTACTGCTGACTTCACATGCAAGGTTTCATGCAAGGGGACCTTTTATGGCCAGCTGAGTCATTTTAAGCTTCATTCAAAGGAGCGACTGTTTTCTCTTTTGTGTAAAACGGGTGTGAAGTCCATAAAGTGCTGGGGGAACAGCTGGTAAAACACGTGGGTCAAATGCAGATATTGTGGTAGGCTTCCTTTAAGGAAAATGAGGAGTCAGCGCTGCTTGTACTTGCTTGCTCTCTCCAGGAACAAGCTCCAGCGAGGTCTTCAGTGAGTAAGTGCAGAGCTACACATCATCCCACACCAAAGGGTTTCCTGCAAAATTGCAGAGGAGACAGGCAGCCTTTTGTGTTAGTACTCAAAACCAGGCAAGGCACTTTCTCACTCACTATAGCAACTGTCACTGCAAGAGTGATGGCAGTGGGAACTAAACCGCCACAACTGAAACTGAATCAGATCCTCTGGAAGGAGAGCAGCATTCCTAGCATATTTCCAGGGCCTCAGGCCAAGGAGGAGAAAGATCCTTTATCTCAGTCTTTCTCCCTTTGACTACAGAACTAGCTGCACTGATAAGCTAAGTCGTCTCCTTGTCCACACTGTCATTTTGACAGCTTGATGCACTCTTCTTCCTCTCCACCAACCAGTTTAGAAAAGCTTACTATGATTTGAAAGAATTCTGGGAAAAAAACAAAGGAACAATCAGACCAAAACTTTAAAATTCATGAGCATCCATGTCTGCCTTATTGCAGAGACCATATAGAATGGTGACTCCTCACTAATACTTTCAGAAAAAGTCCTTTGAATTCCTGAAGTATGCTCTTTTTTTTAATATAATTGTGTTGATTGTATGGCAGTAGTGAAAAGACTGAACTAAAGAAAGGGTATGTCTTCATTCCATCCTTCCTTCTGTCTTTCTTCCCCTTCCCCATGGAAGAGAGGTAGGAAACAGACGGTTGTGCCTAATTTATCTCTCTTATTCTTTAGAATTACTATCAGCCAGCAGATTCAGATGGACTGATAAAGTAGGTAGAAGGAACAATGTCTCTTTTTAAGCAGATAAACACCTAGAGGTCTGAAGATTCTGGAGCCACATTTAAGAGAGCAGGGTATAGGCAGCTGTGAGAAGGATAGCTGAGTATGGAGAGCAGCACTTGAATTACCTCTGACACATAGAGTAAGGCTTCAAGGAGGTACTGATAGAATGGGCATCAGAGTTCTTGTGAACCTTTTTGAGGTTTCTTAGTTAAGTAACTTGAACTTCCCATAACTTTTTTTGTTTCTGTTTTTTCTTTACAATTGGAAAGTTCTTTCCAATATTCTCAAGTGGGCTTCTATGCAGCAAAGAACAACTTAGGAAAAGAAAAGTCTATTTTTTTATTTTTATTTCTCATAACGAGAGTAGGAGACTCTTGAAGTGGGACTGTGAAGGTAAATACGATGTTGGCTGCTACCAGTACCAACTAACAGAAGGGTTATGCTTCTTGCTTTTAGTTTTGCATGGACAGAAAAAAGAGGTGGCAGCTGGTATATGAAACTCTTGTGATCTGGAAGCTGTTCATTCCATTTCCATGGATGTACACTCTTTCTGTTGTGTATCTCTCTCAAGCATAATAATAAAATCTCCTGCACACATCCTTAGATAGTAGCAATATACATATATATAGGATCCAAACAATAACCAGAGCAAAGATTAAGTGCCAATCCTGGTTCAAAACTATTCCTTCCTTCTCACATTACCTCATTTTTTTTGCCTTTAGCTTTCACCTATGGAAACCTTTACTGAACATAACTGTTTGATGTTTAAGATTATATCCAACCACCTCCTATCACAGTGATCTTTAGCTCTTATTCTCTCTTTCTCCTTAAATTCATCACAATATCAGATAATTGAATGTAGAAAGCAGAGATCCTCCAGCTTTTCCTTTGAAAGGTTTTCCACTGCATCTTACTTGTAATGTTTGCCACTGCTGATGTTTATAGGGCAGGCTGTGGATTATGCTTGGCTGAGAGATAATAGGAGATTTAATTAGGTTAGAACAATTCTGGAAATAACCTTATTTTGTGTAGCAATGAAGGTAAAGAGACACTCAAAGAACACAACTATGAACTACCACATTAGCAATAGCTTTTAAATCACCGATAATTACCGCTGCTTTTTTTCAGCCCTTTGAGTTTGCAAGCTGGAGGTAAAGTATTTTTGCAAAGGTTTCATTTAACTCCAGCTTTAATGTTTGGGCAATTGGTCCTTAAAGACTTTCCTTTTAGTTCTGAGTGTGATGATCTTACAGACAAATAAGTCGGTAGGTAAGGTAAACACCTTATAAACTTGCTATTCATTAAATATTCTGTGGTACATTACTTTCTACATGCTTTTCACAGACAATGCAAAAAAGTCTATGTCTTGATAAAAGTACCATAAGCTGGACCAAATTTCCTCAGAGTAAGACTGCAAATGGACAGCTAATATAAAGAACAAAATATCTTGTAAATCTACTTTGTGATCTTGTATTAGTTTGTGGATCCAATGCTTTCTATTGACCTTCTCCTGTTTTAAGTAAATGCTTAATCAGCATCATCCTGTTGTCCATGAAATAGAGAAAATAAATTCGGCTGGTTTTCAGTGAATGACCAGAAATCCTCCCTGTAAATAGAAAGCTTATGTTCATCTTACATGAAAGTTACCAGGTCTTTCTGCTCCATCTTGTCAGAATTGTGGTCATCAGTCCTTTCCATCCCACCACACGACATGGACTAGATCCTTCGAATTACACAGAAATGGCACAGGAATGGAGCATGCTATGTAAAAAATTTTCAGTTCTTGAACTTGATTTTTCCCTTAGTATAAAATAGCCTAAATTTTATTACTTTCTTGGGCAGAAGTTTAAAGACTGAAGGAGAAACATAAAGAATTTTGAGTTTTCTGAGGGTAGAAGTCTTTGGACAGAATTATCTGACAATTCCAGATGTGTAAATAAGGTTTTAAAGTTGCTGTTATTGCAATTTCAAATCAATAATGAAGTATTATTAATGCTATTAGATTTTTTCCCAACACTAAAATAATATTAGAAAATATTTCCGTAGAAAAGAATGTCATGCTGTTTTAACATTTTTTGGCCACTTTTCTGTTCAGGAAAATTTAACGGAAAAATTATTCTATATGCAATATGTCTTTATTGTGCTGACTACATTAAATTAGATTTTAAATCTATGTTCTCTTCTTTGACACAACTCAAAACTCTGGAGAATTTTAGTTCACAGGTTTTTTTAATTTCAGTTTGAAGTGAATACTGGTGGAAAATAAAACTTTCACTTCTGCATACACACACCCCCTAAAAAATAATTTACTAAATTTAAACTTGTATGTTTACTTTATATTGGAAAAAAAAAAAGAGAACAAACTAGCAACCTTCTTTATATGACCCTCTGTTCCCTAGTTGTCTGACCCTTGTGTCTGAGAGAAGAGCGCACCACTGGTAAGTTCCTTAGCATGAAGCAGCAATTGAGGGAGGCAGTGAAGAATGAAGAAAATGACCACCTAACTAGAAGCAGATGATAGTGCACAAATCCAAAGTGCTATAAAAACAAAATAGGAAGAATTTTTTAATACTCAGAAACTCTTCTAACCTCCTGGTGGTCTTGATTTTTATCTCTGTTACACCAAGGAATTAATTAATTTAAGTTAGTCTATCTCTCATGCAGTAATGTGGCTTCAAATTTGTGCCATGATATGTTAATTACTCTTAACAAGTTACAGTAATTAATTAATTACATTAATTAATGATGTTGCTGTTAAAGCAATGGTATAGTGGTCACAATTCCTCTAGCTTTTTGTGTTGCAGGTAAAAAGAATTTATCTTGTAGGATGCAGTGATCATAAATCAGATACATAATGACATAATAAAGTTAACATTTAACTGTTATCACCTTTAGAAAACAGAAGAGATTAATAATTTTCCCTATAGTCCAACAGCACTCAACATTTGTCTGGGGAAGGAAACGCAAAGGTAACTTAAATATATACATTCAAAAGACTGTGAGAAAAGTTAGTGGAAAGATTCCTAATGACCTTTCTGATATTTGGAGTTAAATGAGCTCTCAGATTTTCCTAGTGTTTCATATCAATATCTTGTCTCTTCCAGATTGCCTTTTTTTTTCCTTTGTATTGCTGAAGACATTTCCATGATACAAGTAACAACAGTGTTGCTATCCTACTTTTATGAATCAGTTAAAAGATGGCAAAGCAAAAGTTACTGGAAACTTGCTTTCATACATGCTTTCTTCAACAGAGGTTTTTCATGTCACTGGGGTTTCTGCTTACATCAGAGTTAATTCTGTGTTTGCAAGCCTGCATGTATGGCATAGCACAAAGCACGTAAGTCAGCAGGGCAGCAGTTATGCAGTACTGCTCTTTGCAAAGTGGGGAGGAGGTTTTCCCAGCAGTTTTCATGGAAACACTCAAAACCTTGTACAGCTGCTTCACACAGCAAGTGCATGAGTGAAAATATAAGAAAAAGAGAGAAAGAGGTGTTACTTCTTACTGCTGTTCTGAGAATGTCACGTATTTGCAACACGGTGCATTTTTATGCATTTCATCACAAGTTGCTTGACGCTGCATCATCAGGCATTTATTTCCTTAGTCTAAGAAAGCATTGGAAAAATGGGCAACAGAATCCCAGAATGGGGTTGCTTTGTGTTAGGCATAATGTAATCAAAGTAAGACTGTTCTTATCCTAGCAAACTTGCAGTCTTGAAAGATAAAAGAGAAAGAAAAAGATTGTCTAAGGCCTCTCAAGGCTGATAGGTGGCAGAACTATTTCCTGAATGCTGCCACATGATATCAAATTTGTTTCCTCACCTTTACTTCAGATTTAAAGAGAAAATTCACACCTTGAAAATTTCTCAAAAGCGTGAAAGCTTTGCTGTGCTATTTATTTTGTAGAAAGGAAAATTAAAGTGAACTAATTAATTTTACACTGCCAAAATATGTGGTGCTGGGTTGTAGGTTGCAAAATCATAAAGAAGTTAACTGTTATATGAAATCATTATATATTTATAGTATAAATGAGTTATTCAGCTGACAATCGGTTCATCTGTTAAAGGTAAGCTAAGAAGACATTTCATTTTGGAAAAGCTGTGAATAAATTCAAAGCAGTGTCAATACGAAAGCTTGGGAAATGGTGTGTAAAATGTGAACAAAATATGAAATAAAGATACGATGACAGAAAGTGGAGCTGAAAGGAATTTTAAGGAGTTATCTACAAGGTCCTCTCTGATGAAGTCAGAAGGAATGGTAGCCATATCACACTTTGCCCAATATGCTTTCAAAAGTTTCAATAATTTATGTTTTTTAGGCTCCCTAGACCATCTAATGCTTAATTAGCCTTACCATTAGAAAATATTTTCCCTTGTATCCAACTTAGGTCCCTTGCTGGCCATTTAAGTTCATTACTTCTTGCTATAGCTACTTGGACATAGAGAAGAGTTTATTCCGTTCCTCTCTTTCTGCAACAGTTTTCTATGTAACTGAAGACTTAAAAGAAAAAATTATTACACTTTTTTTTTTTTTAATTTTATTTTTTTGTAAGGGACAGATTTTATTTCATGAAGTTTTCTCATGAAAAAAGATGGTTGCGTCATTCCATCAAATCTAAGCATTAAGTCTTGTGACTAAGTCTTTAACTGAAAGAATGAATATGAAATTAATGCAGATCTTTTGATGAACAACAAAATTTAACAGTAAACAAAAACAAAAACAACAAAGCAAGCAGACAGAACCACCGCAGCAATAAATGTTATTTGCATATGTCCTTGATGGAATTATGTATCTGAAATATTAATTCCAGGCACAGTTTCCTATTTCAGACTTCATAACTTAAAAAGTGAAATTGTCTTTAGCTTTTGGTATCTATAAAGCAGGTAAAAAACATGTAAGAAAGAAAAGTATAGAAAGATTCATTAAGGAAATATTGCAATTAATTTTTTTCAGCTGTGTTTTTCTCAAAGGGCATTTCATGGAGTCCCACATGCTGAACACACTTAGTGGAATTTTGTAAGGATCTTTTTGTGAGGATCTGCACTTTCAAGATGGAGACACTAATGAATATTTTTGATAACGCTTACCTAAATCCAGAAATTTACAGGTAGAGGAATAAAGCTTTTAGAGTCCACTGTTAAGTTGTAATGGGCTTCACAACACGTGCTAAGACTGAAACAAAAAATGGATTTCTTGTGAGCTTGACGCAACAACAAAAAGAGTATTAAATTCCTTAATAAAAGAGAGGTATTAAAGTAGAAAATGCCTTGATAAAATGGTGATGAATTCCCTCCAATCCTACATGAAAACCTACAACAGTTGTAGGTTGAAGAATATAGACAGTGTGATGCAAAGAACTATGAACCTATTCTGAATGTTCAGTTCTCCACGGGGTTTTGTGAATGTTTGCATTTGAGCTACCATAGAACCATCGAATCACAGAATCAATTAGATTCGAAAAGACCTTTAAGATCAACAAGCCCAACCTTTACCCCAGGACTGCCAAGTCCGTCATTAAACCATGTCACAAAAGGCCCCTTCTACATAGGGTTTGAACGCTTCCAGGACCGTGATTCCGCCACTACACTGGGAAGCCTGTTCTCAGCATGTAGAATTTAGTTTTTTCATTTGAATGGGAAAATAATTTGCTATACAGTTAAAAAGATAACAGTAATTCACAATAAGACAATGTACTTTTTGCAGAAGGAATTTCTCATTTACTTATATGAGGCTGTCAGTAGCATCAGCATGGAAGTAGAGCAATTTATTTTAAAATAATCTTACATGGGATCTAAGAAAAAAAATCACAACAAAAATGCATTTGAGAGTTCTCAAAAAAGACATGTAAAACAACATAATGATGTCTGTAGGAAAAATTATAGCATACTATAATGTTACCTAAATAAATCAACATTTCATTGGTAAATTAACTAATGTATTTCAAGATTTAGCCACAGCTAAAATGACGCATTTAGCATGAGAAATATAGTAGCATTGTGTACTGTCAGTGCTCTACTTTCTTTCTATCAAGAGTGCTACAAAGAAAATGCCATATTTTTTTTCTCTGCAGCATCTGATGCCTGAAAACATAAAAATACTTTTTTTTTTTTTTTACTTTTTAATGCTATCTTGCTGTAAGGTGCATAATCCAGCATTGCTTGGCTACTTCCCAGAAAGCTATGAAATTACATCAGGAGTGCATTAGAAAAGAAAGTAAACTATAATCAAATGGTTTGAATTAGTAACTGTGTCATGATTTGCTCCAGCATCAGTGATACTGAATAATGCCAACACTCTGCATTTGACTGCCTGGGATATTTGATTTCCACAGCTAAAAGTGACAGGAGTCCTGCAGTGGTAAGGGTGACTGGCTGGAGTGGAAATTCCTCCTTAGACAGGGTCACTCAAAATGCAATGGAGATATACTATGGATTTCACAGTTCTATGGCAACCATCCCATGTGCTCGCCTGGATGGCTCAAAATATGTATTTGGGAATCTAAAGATTCCGGAGGGGAAGAATTCCTTAGGGTGAGAAGGCTTGCTTATTAGGCTGGCATTTCTGGGATCTCAGGGAGAATCCAGATGCTGCAGTCATAAGCTCTGGACAAGTGTTATTCTTCTGCTGTTTTTCTAGAGAAATTTGCCTTCACCTACTATTTTTCATATTCTTCAAATTCTTAGTGAGAGTTGGTTTGTGTTCACCTTTTTTGTATTTGTGATTTTGTAAATCTTTCTCATGCATCCTATCACTTCTGTTCTAAGCTGAAGAATCCTAGGATTTAATTTCTTCTCAAACTGCAATGCCACTCTGAGAGTAAAGTCACTTCACTAAAAGGAATGTCAATCAGGTTTCCACCAAATACTCTCAAATACAATGGCAAAAAGGTTCTACAAGCTTTCAAATAACACGAATGAATACAAGAATGTTTGTTTGGTTTTGCTCAGGTACTGTTGATTTATCTCCCTTGATTTACCTAACTTACCCAACTCCCAATGTCTCCTCTCATTGCATATTTTGTGACATACCACTTGCCTCAAAATAAAACAAACCATGTGAAGAAAAGTGAAATTGTAGACAAATATATTTCATTTTAATTGTGAATGGGTAACCATGAAAGTGTTAGTTCCTATAGAGATATCTTCCTAATCCAGTTTCAATTCTATATTTTTCCAATGATCTGAAAGTGCATTATTTAATTATTGTTGATAATTCAGAAATTAACAATGAAAAAAACACTGTAATACTACACTATCTAGATCATTTGATATGGTGAGTGTAGTCAAGCATGTTTCCTGACACAGTAAAGTTAAGTGGAAGATTTGTGTTCAAAGACCAAAGAATGGCGCCATTGCCACAAAATGTGAAATTGTGTCTTTGGGAGCAGTAATTCTCAAAAGGCTTTACAAATCACTTGGATAACCAAATCAATATGAACATCCAATGCAGTAATACAGCTAAGCAAGTCACCTTGCTGAGGAAGTCACCTTAGTCCCTGAGAAGCTATAGGAGACTTGGAAATATATCTTTGTTGGCAAGAGATTTAAGGAGTTTAGTCTATTTACTTTATAGAATAGTAAGCTAACAAACAGAATGATGATTGCATATAAACACTAATCATATAATGATTAAGAAAACAGATACTGAAAGCTCTCTGCTCATGCAGACAATGGCATAAAAGATAAAAAAAAATATGGAAGTAATCTTCCCAGCAGAAGGAGAGCAACTGGGACAAATTCCCCAGTGGATTTTCCAGCTCTTTAAGACTTCCTATATAAATCACATCTTCTAGAAAAAGACCACAGACTTTTAAAAAACCCCAAAGTCTTAATTTAGAGAGTATATGGTTCTTTATCTTTGTACAACTACCCAAAAGGAGGTTTAGACTGGATATTAGGAAAAATTTTTTCTCCAAAAGGATAGTCAGGCATTGGAACAGACTGACCAGGGAAGTGGTGAATTTACTGTCCCTGGAAATGTTCAGAAACCATGTAGACAAGGTTACTGGTGATGTAGTTTATGGGTGGACTGGACAGTCCTGATGAAATGGTTGGACATGATGACCTGGAATGTCTTTTCCAACCTAGATGATTCTATGATCCTATATTACGAAAAATGTAGGATTGAGTTATTGAAATGGTTCCTTTAAATGATAAAAAATTATTGTACTGATTTCCCCTTAAATTTACACTTCTAACTTCTACTTCATATCAGTAACAGTATTAATAACTATCATTGTATCTTGAATGCCATCACTTTATGTATGGCAGCAGTAAAACATAAAGATAAATCCCACATTTCTAACTTCAGAAGATATTTTTCCCTATAGGGATACAATGGGCTGGATTTGATATTCAAAGTCATTCTGCTGAGTTTGTTTTTCTTACTTCCTAATTCTTAATTTCAGAGGTGTTCCAACTTGGTTATATTTCACCCAGAAAAACATATTTTTCAATTTGGAGAGTACGGACACCTCATATTTAAGCTAATCCCACAGCTATCCCACCAACAATCTCTGACACATGCATTGCTGGGTTTCCACAGTTGTTTCACACTTTGCCTTTTTTGCCTTTCCTCATGCTCAGACTTATTAAAATAAGTTCAGGAGAACACCAAGGATCCATGCACATCACCATACAGCTTTTCGACTGATGTGCCAAGACAGGTCAAATACTTCTTAATTGAGACCAAAACAGAATGTGTGAAACTTCCAGTGGAATTCCTCACACTGGGATTCAAACCACAACTGAGTACCATATGCTCCATAAGAATGCTTATTTTAGTTCTTGCACTTTGAATTAAAAGGAAAACCACATAAATGGAGTAGTAAGAAAAATCTAAAAAGCAACCCCAAAATTATGTTCCTAATAACCCAAAAGGCACCCAAGAAAGGACCCATTTCCCAGAACTGACATTTAAATGAAAAGGTTCTCATCAAATTGAACTAGAGTTAAACCTCAACCAATTATATTTAAATGTAATGAAAAATAAATACAGCTGAGTTATTAAGATAGCTGGAATAGCTAAAGGTCTGTCAGCACATCCATTACAAACCTAGTTTGTTCAGGAGATTATAAGTGCTGTAAAAATGTGTTCCAGACTGAAACTTGGCGGACAAATGCTGTAGTTTGAGAGGTTGGGATTTCTTTCTTTTTTTTTTTTTTTTTTTTTTTTTAATAGGTTCAGAAAAAAGATTGTCCACTTTTAAGTTATAGGATTGATAGTTTCTGGAATTTTCCAACACTATTTTTGGTGTTCTGATAATTCAAAAAAGGGCTGATTTTAAAAATGAGATGATGTAAACTATTATTAGTCCATGATGTGAACTAACCATATGCTGCTTTTGGTAATTGTACAGGGGTTTATTTTTAAAAGGCAAGTGGGTTCAAATGCAGGTCACTACTCATATAGTTTGTTTGACTCATAGGGTGGGATTTTTCAAGCACCCTCAGCAGTGACGTACCTCAGCTCCCAAAAGCTGACATCAGTAGTGTCAAAAGCTGACGACCTAATATACCCATACTCATCAGCTGAGGTAATGGCAGTAAACTCAGATACCTGTTTATTCTTTTATCATTCATCTCTCACAACTTTTCTTTGTGATAGAGTTTGATCAAAGATTCTCACAATGAGATACCACAGATTATTGGTATAATTTCTTCCCTACCTCCTTCTCTAACTTACAGCTGTGGGAAACCAACTGAGCATCAAAGTTCTTTCCCACCCTACAATGCCTCCTTAATGAGTTTCTGCAAGAAGTATAGGATTATCTTGGGTGCAGCACACACTTCTGGCCTTGAACAAGGAAACAAATGAACTCTGGCTGTCCACTTGACCCTACAGACCACAGTATGACAGCAACACTGCACACAGTGTGGTTACAGAACTAGAAAAGAAATGAGCTGTGAATGCAAAGTACATGTGACAGTTGTCTAAGAACATGACTAGTCAGAGAGAAGTGAGGATACTTCTTTGTAAGAATGGGTGAAGAGGCATCACTGCAAATATATCTGTGATGTCAGGGAATATCTTTCATGTTCTTTCAGTTCAATGGAGGAGAGCTAGTATGTGTGCCCAGAAGAAGTGGGTAATGGACACTGCTGCTATCATCACAAATACGTGCTAGGATCTTCAAAGGGCTGAAGAAATCTATACTGACATTTAGAAATCCCAAGCTCCACAGGTTCCTTCCAGCACTTTCCCAAGCTCAGCTGTAGCTACAGAGCTGTTCCACTTTTGTTGATGCTGAGAACATACTACTTTTTACAAACATGCTTCAAGAAAGATTGTTTCTCTGCTCCCAGAAGAACCAGCAAGGCAACAGTTTCAGACACAGTACCCTGAGGCGGGAAATCAGCGCTTACATTTGGGCTTGGAAGTGGTAGATCAAGGATTTGAGCCACAGGTTTTAGAAGAGTAACTGAACTAGGAAGGTATTGATAATTCCAGAAAAGAGCTTTCTCTTTTTCACTTCCTTTAGTGTGGTTGTTAGCATGCGGAATAATTTCTGTGTCAAGTTTCTGAGGGATCACGAGCAATTTTGTTTCTTGATTATGTGGAACAGAAAGAGGTTGCTGAAATCTGAAAATGTATCATAAAGTTAACTGAATAATTACTTTCTGACTCGCATTGGTTAATTTCCATCAGACATTGAACAGTATGCTTATTTCTCTATTTACTTACATGATGAAGTATGCTAACAAAAATACTTATTTTTCTTTTTTGTTTTTCACTTTAATCCCTTGTAAATAACTTTATACTTCAATCACTGTTAAGGTTTTTTAAGATGCAGGTTTAAGAAAAAATATGCAGCACAATTTGTAGCATTTGGTGTGAGAAAGCATATTTACAGGTATTTAATCTAATCTTTTTCATACTCACAGACTATGTAGGTTTTCACAATTGGACAGTAGGGAGGTTGTCCTCATGAAGGAGGATTAAAAAATGCTGGCAGTAGGTCAGTGTGACTTGTAGTTCACTACATAACTGAAAGGAAAACAAGAGAGTGGAAACAAGCAGCATAAGTTAATGTATATCAGAACTCAGTCTTGTCAGCCAACTTATAATATTTTAATGTTTCTCCTACTGTCGATGAACATTAGGTGCTACATGTATTAGAATTTCTTTTGAAATGTTTAGTTACTGAATACTGTATACCATGAGAGACTCACTTTTTCCCTGCTGGGAATGAAGGGAGTCATGGGTCAGATTAACCTGGTATGACCCAGTGCCTAATTGAAAGACTACCACAGATCTTATTCAAAGGTCTCAGCACAAGCCTTCAGAAGGACATAAATTCAGAGGAGTAAGATTTGTTTTGTCATGCTGAGCATCCTCCAAAGGCAAGGATTTGCCATGTTTTAGCATAACACAAGGGAGAGCACTTCTGCATTCAGCCTGAGATTTGCCTTACCTAGAACTCCCCAAAACCTGCATGGATGTCATCCTCTGTTTTCTACTCAGCCTCTCTGTCTCCAGCCTGGCCTGGTAGTCTGCGCTCCCAAAAGGTTTGAAGATGAATGGAAGCTCTGTGCCACAGTCTTCTAATGGGTTGTGAAAGGAAAAATGATCTTGTTGATCATCTAGGCTATCAGGCTTTCATCACCCCACAAGTCTCAGATGCTATCAAGGTGACAGTCTTTGTCACACACCACAACTCTTTTTTGGTAGAAGACATGCTGTCAGAAGAGAGAGACTGAACTCCTGGAAGCTGTAAATGAAACATGGCCTTGATTTTCTATGTTAAAGTCTTTAAAAGTGCAATTGTGTCCCTCAGCATGAAATCATGGCTGTTTTAGAAAAAAAACTTGACTTACACAGTGGCATCACCAAGCCAATCAAGAAAAATAACATGAAAAAATATTTTGACTCCTTTCAATAAGATCTTTAATTTGTTTTAATCATATTTTATTAAATGGTGACCATGTTAATGAAAAATTTTCATTCACCTCTCTGCCAAGAAGTGACATAATGGGCAGAAAGGGATATGGCTGCCCTCCTGCTGGGTAGGCATCAGTGAACAAACTGCACTGTTTCCAATTGTTTCCAGGGCACTTTATGATTTGCTAAGGATCAGGCAGCTGGGAGAGAAGGGAGTGGACAGGAAGCCTTTTCCCTCCCTGCAGTGCAGAGCACAGGGAAAGGATTTGATCACTAAGTTTCATATGTAAACAGAGCAGCACTGCTCAGACCACAGTATCTCCTTGGCTTGACTGAAATCTCCCGTCCTCTATGGGGACTGCAGACTTTAGACTACAGACTGAGAAAGCTGTGCTTTCTCCATATCAGTATTTCTTCCCATGCCTGATTCTGGTGAAGACACCTTAAAGCTGCTGAATACCCAAGCCTCAGTCAGAGGATTAAGCATAATTTTAAATCTCACTTGACACTTCTGTTTCCATTTCAGTAGGTGCTTTTAGTTGAACTCCAAAGGCCACGTGGTGAATTGGGCTAAGGGAGGAAAGCTCTGAGTCAACAGCTGCTCACAATTTCCTTTTCAATTATCAAAACATACCCATACACTCCTCACCCTGAAACCTGGCTTCTCTTGTGATTCTTAACTCCATACTCCATTATCTTCTAAGGAAAATCAGATTAATTTGGATGCATCCTCAATGTGGTTATGAAAGGGGAATTCATTAAACCAGTCAAAGCAGATCCTTTTTAAGTTTTGCTTTTGTTGTGTGAAAGCAAGCTAAGGAATTTTCAATATTGGAACACCCCACCCCTGAGCTGCATCACTTCAAAACCAAATGTTCAGCTATTTGCAGCTCTACTGTTAGGTTGCGTTGTTATGTGATACACTTCCTGACTGCATGCTCTGTGACAGTGGGAATCATAAAACCCACATTTTGGAAATGAACTCTGGTATGTACATAACCCACATTCCAGGGAGCGGGGCTTGGTGGCACTCGGAGGACTGCCTGTGTTACGAGGTGTTAGTGAAAGTTTTGGTCTCTTCAGCCCCTTTTATTGGTTCTGCAGTGGATTCTTTACTTACAGATATTTTCAAAACCAGCAGTTCCAAGGAGAGTCTACTTATTGCCAAAAGTTTACAGCTGAATTTCTTGGCATTCGTAAGCAATGATTTCATCAGAACATGAAATAAGTCAGAGCTGCTGTTGAAAGACATAATTTTATAATCCAGCATTGTAAATTTAAGACTTTTATTTGCTGCAGATTTTGGTTTCCATTTGTTCAACTCTCTGATAGGTGTATTGCTTGGGAACAGATATAGAAGTTTTACAGGTGATTTGTGCAGTTTAAAACCCCTGTATAGAATACCATGGTGCGTTGCCCATTCACATCATTAAAGACTTTTACAAGAGTATCACGTTCACATTTATATGTACTTTAGTGACCCTCCTCGCGCCATGTTTGAATTATTATAAATGGGCCAATGGAGAATGCTGCCTCAATGCCTGAAGTAGGGAAGCTTTGTTTAAAATTCAAATAATAGCTGAATGGTGCCTGTTTGTCCCTGATCAACACTCTTCATAGAAAAAACATTGCACTTTCTCAAAAGGCAGCAAATGTGGACAAATATTAGCTTTTGGAACTAAAGGGGAAGTTATTCATTCACTCAGCAATACTTTACAAGCTATCAATCTTGCAGGTATTTCTATTAGCTTTAATCATTGAGGTTGTTTGTTTGGAGCAATTTCTAAGAGAATAAAGGTACCTTTGGCTCTTATCTCCTGTCATCAAAGCATCCATTAGGAAATCCAAGCCCTGTAGGCAAGCTCAAGGGATTACTCAAAGAGGTTTTCTTAAAACAATCAAGAATTCGGTGCCCTCTCTTCAGTGCACAGGAGTTCAATTGAAAACCATAATCTGAAAGAGAGGTTTATCTGGGGCTTAATACAATTTGAACAGGAATTGGTTCAAGGCAAACCTACAGATAAAAGCACCTTAAGTATGCTGAAACAAAGATGAGCCTACATTCCTTGTGGTGCTGTTTCTAGGTCCAGTGGTCTGTCAACAAAGTGGGGGCAAAAGCTCTAAAAGTCTTACAATTATCACAATAGTCACTAGATTGGGCCACTAAGAAGCTAATTAATAGCTTTTTAATAAACAAATGCTGATTAAGTGTGAAACAGTCAAAAGCTGGTTCAGCATTGAGTGTGGGAAGGCTTATCAAGTAAACAGGAAGCTTGAGGATGGGGAACTGTAAAGATTGGGAACTTGTTAAGTTAAAAAAAATGCCTTTAAGATACAGATGAGCTTAAACTGGAAATTTTTCTGAAATGCATATAAACCTGAATTTCCAGAGTTTGAATACTTTCATGATTCAGGAGCAAGAATTTAACTCAGCTCACTGCTAATGAAAAGAGAGATATAATAAAAATGCTAATGCACCTCTACATTTAATATCCCTGGGTTTAGGAGAGTCTAGTGTAGTATAGCTAAGATTTGGGTGACCTGGGTTGAACTCCTGTTTATGCCTCCTGATTGCCTTATCCTCTTTAGGTTTCCTTCTCTGGGAAGAGAAATTATGAATGCTTTGTGATCAGCTGACAAAAAGCCTAACACAAAATTTATATATTTTTGTATTATTGCTGTTCCTAAGAGTCCCAGCTGTGAGTTGGAACTTTGTCTTTGGTCCTGTAGGAATAGACAGCAGAAAGCCTGGCTCTTACTTGAAAAACTTGTAATTACATGGTCTTGACTGAGTTACAAATAAACAAGTAGAAATTTTTAGAGAAGCATTGTGTTTCAGCTTGTTCAGGTAACAGGTATAGTTATGCTTATCTTCAGACTGTCAGCTTTACAGAGCACATAACTAGGAAATGAACATCTATGATAGTGTCAATCTATAAAGGGAATGAAGTGGACAATATGTATTTGAAATTTCAAAATGTTTTTGACAAAAAAAAAAAAAGAAACTTAATTAGAAAACACATTTGCCATGAAGATGGAGTTTTTTTCAGAACTGAGAATGAATTAAAGGATAGGAAACAAGGTGTAAGACTTAATGGTTACTTTTCAGCATGGAAAAGAGTGAACAGTATGGTCTTTCAGAGATCAGTTTCAGAACCTGCTTTATTCAACTTCTTCCTCAGCGACTTGAAAATGGAAATGAACAGTGACATCTCCAACTCTGAAGATGAAATTAAGATTTTTGGAGAACTGAATATCATGCCAGTGACAAGAAACAACATGAGGATCTCACAAGCATGTTTGGCTGCGGTTAAAAATAGCTAGTTAGACATCAGATATCACTGGAAGTACACAACCCAGATGCCATTATTTTGGCATATATAAAAGCTTTGGCGCACCTAGCTCCTCAGTAGTATATGTGACTTTGTGATCTTAAGAAGGACATAGTGAAAAGAAAGATAAAAGTACTTCATGGAAGACTTTGTGATCTTAATAAGGACATAGTGAAAAGAAAGATAAAAGTACTTGATGGAACAGGTATCATAAAAGAAAACATTAGGAAGATGGGAACACTTTTGTTTCAAGAGAAAAATGTTAGGAGGGATATATAACAAACTTCTGCAAAATACTGATGGAATGTAAACCATTATCCAGAAAGTATTTCTTTATGCAATACCTAATTAAACTACTGAAATTATGACCATAGGAGGTTACGGAAAAGGATAGTTTTAGCAGGTTAAAAGTAGATTAGATGGATTCACGGACAAGAGGGTCATAAATTAATACTTGTGTGATGAGCCAAAAATATGTCTTCTCCATTTCACATTAAAATATTTTGCTGGGAGATGGACTACAGAGCATGACCAGGCTCACGGTCTTCCTCAATATTCCTCTCATATTGTCAGAAGCAGAATACTCAGGAGTGCCGATCTGACCCATTATGTCCTGGCATTTTTTCCAATGTTGGACACTTATCCTAATTAAACTAATAGAGAGTAAATATGTCATATACAAAATATTACCTCTCAAGAAATGGACACTCTGACTTTTAGGACCTGTAATGTATTACTGCTTCATTTCCAAGAGTAGCACATCAGTGCATAAGTCAGAATCACAGGCATGTGTTGAACCAACATCAGGTTAGGAAGAAAGTTATTTTTTTAAGAAAGAAAACAATCATAATATTAGCTTTTACTTAAATATGATATTTTTTCAGGTTGGAATTCAAAATATAGACTCAAGAGAAAATATTGCACATGGAGCCAAAATTCTTCCTTCATATTAAAAATTTACCTACTGTAGAATTGTAAAATGTAATTAGTTTTCATTGACTCAAAATCCATCTGTTGTCAGGGATATTTTTACATGATCTCATAAAAGAAGTTTATTATAGGCTATGTAGTTCATCTATAGAACTGAATGTGGATGAGTTACAACGAAAAGCTCTGTTTTTTCAGGCTATTCATGTTGGTTCTGTCTAGGCTCCATCCCAATTTTCACCTGATTCACAAATTCTCTGTCTGACATGAAACTTTAGTCTGCATTGAATCTGTATGTCAACCCACTCCATAAGTTTTACAGAGGATAATGCAGCATCTTTCAGCCCAAGCCTGCTTGCCATCAGCACATCTTTAGCACTTCTTTCTATGCACAATATGCAAAACTGTAAAATTACTGAGGAGACAACTCCTCTTTTAACGTTCACCAGGAAAAGATCTGATCCTGCAGATATTCACAGGCTGACAGAAAGCTAAGTAAGTTTTAAATGTGCAGCGACATGTGTCAGTCCTCAGGAAAGGTAGGAATTTTGAGACAGATATCAAAAGCAGAATACCAACAAAGGACTTTTAAAGTATTTCTTGTACAGAGGCTAAACTAAACCCTCCCACCAGGACTGGCCCTTTGCAGAAGTAAAGCAGGCAGACGTTTAAGGAAGTGAGTTATCAACAGTGACAAGACAGCCACAGTCACATTTCCAGCTTTTCCTGTGCCAGAACCTGAAAAGCCAAACTTAGCTGTTACTGTCCCAAAAGGAGAAGTCAGAGCAGCATCTACTGCCATAACGGCAGTAGTCTTTCCTAGTAGCAACAGTTAATGTTTCTTCATGTCTCATCATGCCATGGGCAGGGACACCTCAAACTAGATCGTGTCGCCCAAGGCCCTGTTTGACATCTTAAATGTTCTTAGAATGCAGACAAGGGCAGAGCCATTCTACTTTTTCTTGGTCCTCTGGTTTACTCTTTCTCCTTAAAACTGTTTTTCTCTGTAATTATATTATTTATTATTGCAGGTTTATTTCATTGTCTCTTGTCCTAGTTACTATTAAACCAACCTTATATATTTTAGGAGATAACTTCTTTGGCATCTTCACAGAGTCTTTACATTACAATATCTTTTGAGTCAATAAAGCTACCATGGAGATGCACTCTAAACCATTGAGACTAAAGTTAAAGGCTTGGAATTTAAGTTATGCTTTTGTTTTTGTTCATTAGCTCTATTTCAGTTCCTTCAGTTAAAGGCATAAAACTTATTGGAGTGGTGACATGGATGTCATTAACCTGAGAGGCAAATCTCCAGTGAAACTTACAGCTCCTTAGCCTGAATATTAGATACAAATCTACAGAAAGTTGCCATTTGCTTCCAGACTATTTGTGCCCAAATTGTGCAAGTAGATATTTAATGTATCTCATAATTATTGAGATTTCAGAAACTGTTGAATCTTGCATCTGGATGACATTTTAGCTTTTGATTAAAAACTTGAAAGGAGTGGATACAGTTTGTCTTAAGGTTGTCTCAGATTCACCTCAGATTCAATTCCCTTAGTTATTTTGTGTGGTTTTATTTGTGAGAAAGTTCTTACTAACACATGTATGGAATGATGTCACCTTAACCTTAGATACAGAAAGAAGAATAAATGAACTTTCAGAGTAAGACATCTTCCTCTATCTGTATAAACTTTGTATTTCATGTTAGAAACACCTCTCCCCACTGCCTTTTTTGGAAGATCAAAATGAGCCATATCAGCCATGACAAAGCTGCACATCAACAAAGATGTTTTACAAATACACATAAACAGATAGCACTCTTTGAAAAAGTAGGATTTATCTGCCCATATTTTGATATAAACAATCTGAATGTCTGCCTTTGACTCGATTAGTTGAAAGACAAAGGCACTTTTAGGATGAAATTTATCTCAGTCTAACCTAGATGTCTAAAACTGTCCAAATGAATGGCATCCTAAGTCTCTATATTTTTCTGTTATCTATGAAGGAAGTCTAGTCAGCTTCTTTAGATGTAAATGTCTATAATGGAGATTTCTGAAGTGAAGGGCATCCAGGGAGTTTACCATCCAAAAACAAGAATATGGATATCATATGGGGAAAAGTCTGAACCATGCAAGTATTAAAGAACATGCATAGCATCACAGATAACACCTGAGTAGCCATGCCAAGGATGGAATACACATTTCTTGAATTCCTGCTCAATAATTTAACCACAGATCGTCTTTTCTCTGGAAAGTAATAAGTAGGTATATAAGAATTTTAACATCTTGAAATAATGATTCCAGCTAGTACAAAAAGACTTGGGCCAATATCCCAGCCATACCTTCCATTCCCACCTATCCAAAATATCCCTACATAAGCATTCAGAGGAATATTTAGCTTTTTACTCATTTAAAGAAACTACTAACAGTCCAAATAATAGAGTCCACTCAGAGAAAGCAGCATGGTATAGGATACAAAACGCTACACTTTCTTGGAAAAATTGCAATTTTATAGAAGGAGAGAAAAGAATGCAGAGAGGGAGAGAATTGCATCCCTTCTTCTTCACATTTTTTTAACTAAAGCCATAATCCCAGGAAAAATATCTGAACAGATGTTTTCCCTTGAAAGTATTCCAGAAAATGAAAGCACACATGGCATACTGATCTGCTACTTCATTCAACACATTCTCATTCAGAGATAACAAAGGTACCATGTGATGTTGCCATAGCAGCTACATGTATTTTATCACTGACTGAAGCAGAAGAAAAAGTTGATATATCTACCCATACTCTGGGCATTGGATTGGCTGCAGTGGCAACTTATGCTTCCAGCATCTGATGTCATTTTTCTTCTCTAGCACTGCTCCAAGTGTTGTATTTTAGACCGTGTGTGCTGGGTAAGGTATGTAGCAAGCAGCTATTTAGATGAGGTATCTTGTATGCCCATATTCTCTAATCCCCTAAAGTCACCGAGCACTCCTGAGCTGAAGCAGCATCTTCAGACCAGTGAGACTGTCAATGGAGAAATCCCTCTATTCAGGGGGTCATCTGTCATGGTGAATGCCATTCTCCCCTGGCCAGCTAGTTCTCCCTCAGGCTCCCTTCAAAACTTGTAGACCAAGAGCAAGGACAGAGTTCAGTACAGGTTAGGGCCCATGGCATATATTTGGACAGCTTCAGGCTTTCTTCTGAGTTTGACTTCCTTTAAATTAGGAACTGTAACTTTCTATAGCTTCCCTGTCATGTATTCTGTCTACATGTTTTTCAAACATGCAAATAGAAACTGCATCTCAATGAGTTTTCCATTCATTTATGCACTGGAGCTGGTTGATGTTATGGCTTTTTATAAATAAAATGCCAGAAAGCAGAGGACAAATATCAAGCAGAAAAAAGCATCAAACAAAATTATTAATAACAATGAAAAAGTGCTCATCTGAGGAAAAAATCATTAGCAAAAGAACTTATCTACTTGAGAAACTGGTGTGATCAGTAAGACATAATAGAAATGTTCATAGAATCTACTGGTGAAAAGTGAAATACTGAAAAAGATTTGACAACAAATATTACAGGACAAGAAAGACATTGTTAAATAAGGAACAAGACTGAAATAGAGGTATTTTTAGGTATCTGATGCTCACTAAGGCAAGAATTAGTAGATAACATATTCACATTCTTACACTGACTTTAAGATAGACTAGTGAAATATGAATATAACCATGTACACTGAGG
>JAOEHX010045036.1:49295-59897 GCA_025448015.1 Bolborhynchus lineola | reverse complement strand
AAGCCTGCCTGTGCCAGCATCATTCCTGGAGAGAGCTGTAGCACAAACCTAATGACGAAATTGAATAATGTATAAAGTCATTAAATATTATTTGGATTTTGTAGTATGAATGACTTCTCTTTCCAAGTATAGCAAGGAAGACAAATGGTGCTACCAATGCTAGGACCCAAGTGTTTCAGTCCTTTCCTTTAGGGAAAAAACAATCAAATAAACAAAAAGACAATGGTAAGATTATTTTAGCCTTAGCTTTGAAAGCTCATGATCTTTAAAGATATTAATGGAAAATTATTAGAGAATAGCCAGTTATGGACTGATTAATTTAGATGAAATGGAAAGGTACTGATAGCTGTAGTTATAAGTAGGGTTGTAAATTTCAAAAGGATACATTAAGTTATCTAGTCAATAAAGTCAGTTGCACTGATGAGCATATAGGTTTCCCTGTAGTGTAAGCTTAGGAATTCTCTCTGCTGAAGGTACAAAATCTACATAGACCTCCTATCTTAGGTTTAGGAGACTAACTTCTAAGCTTTCAAAACTGGACTTTACCAAATAACAGAAGTTACTTAAGAATAAGCAGAGAATCTATAAGAAATGCAAAAATGAAGCAAAATAAAGACAGTTTTGTAGTGAAAAAAATATTCTGAAGTGAAGATATGAAAGAGGATAATGGCAACTGTCAGGAATCAAAGCCAATTCTAACTGCAGTGAAACTAAATAAGAGGAAAAAATTAAAGAAAAATAAAAATCATACGCAATGAGTATTGATTAAAAGGTAGAGACACTTCAAGGTGCAGCTTAAAACCAAATGAGATGTTACCTCTTCATTTTTAAGATTCACAGTTCTGCAAATACGGAATCAAAATCAGAGGTCTAATAGTTTAATGTGAATGGATGAACAGAAATTGGCATAGAAATAAATTTTTTTATATTGATTTTTTAGTAGAAATTAAAGGAGCTTAATACAGCAATGTGTGAAAAACTTCCAGAATTCTGAAGTTGCTGATCTGGTAGCCAGTATTTTTAATAATTTCCTTGAAGTATTTGAGAGAAGTACTGGATAACTGGAGAGGAGCAAGTTGGTCTTAAATAGTTAAGTAGAAGAAAGTTCTGTACCCAATTACAAGATCAGGGCTGAACATGGTTTAGATATGTTTGTAGTTAAAGGTAAATGGGAAAATTGTATCAAGTGCAACATGGATTTGCTAGGGTTTGCCCATGCCATACTGTTCTGATAGTTTTCTGTGAATAAACAATGGATTAAAAAAATGGTACTTTTCTTCTCCTGTAAGCAATTTTTTTCAGTATCATATAGGATAAAAATGAACAAGATAACAATAAGGACATGTTATGCTAAAAGAAAAACATGGCAAAGGTTGGGGCTGAAAGAAGCAGCATCAAAATTGTCAGTGTCCAAGAAGTAAGTGAGTTAATGATTCATACCAGGGAGGATGAATAGCAGACTGGTCTCAAGGACCAGAGAAATGGACTAAATTCAATAGTCCAGGCTGCAACTTATCTTAGAGATTAAGGAAATGCATCTCTGTTATGAGCCATATAGTCATCTATATAGCTAGAAATTACTAAGGGGAAAGATCGAGACATACATCTATTAACAAAAGGATTATATCAAGAACAAGTTGTTCCTGTGTAAATGAGATCGTAAGTTAAATCAGGTAAGATAGATAAGTGCTTGTGCTGTCATACAAAATGATACAGTAAATTCTTACTCATTTGGTGATGTTCTCTGTGTTATTCTGTCAAAAAGAAGGCTGAAAACTGCATGAAAATAACAGTTTTCCATTAATATATCAAGTAATTCAATATTAGGTTGGGAAGAACAGTATAATAAGAGAACAATTAGATATAAATAAAAATTAATTCTGCCAGAAGTAAGTGAGGTTCTAGAGTAGATTTCCAATGGCAGTAATGGGAACAAAAGGTTGAATTATATATCATTTATACATATTCATAATTCATACATATAATTGATTTAGGAAAAAAGGTTATTCCTAAAATGCTTGCTTACAGCACTATGGAAATAAGCTCAGTGGTCCCAGAAGTCCTCTTGTATGTATCACTGTTTCTGATTCTGTAATTAACATTTTTTAATCTTAAAATACTCGCATCTTCACAGAAACATATCTGTCTCATTGAGAAGATTTCTTTGAGGCCAGTGATATCACTCAGGGAGATATCACAAGGAGAAAGTCAGACCTGAAATGAATGCTCATAATTCCAAGAGGAATGCAAAATTCTAGGGAATATGCAGTAATGACATAAGTAAAAAACATGAACATAATTTGGAAAACATCATTTATCTTTTCTGACCAGTCAAAAATGATAATTTTTAATCAACAATGTGTCTTAGTATTACTGAAATACAATCTAAATCTATAAATGGTTTAATCTCTTCACCCAAATGAATTAAGCAACTTAAGCACATGGGAAAATAACCATGGGTCCATGATTTCCAGAGAAATATTTAAAGACCATGTCTTTTCTCTATCATACTGAAACATGAGCCAAACTAAAAATGATATTGAAAAAAAAAAACCGTCAAACCCCTCATCTTTCCATACAGAAGCAAAACTATGCAAAACAAAACATAATGCACTGAGCCTTCACATACATATTTGCCAAAAGAAATATGTATTATCCTTTTCCCTAAGAGCTGGGTAGTCCACTGGAGTATGCAATATCCACCAAACAGGAGCAGGCTGTGTCAGGTTCATCCGAATACTAAAGCAAAGTTTAGGGGAGAAGAAGGAAGGGAGAAGAAGGACTTTGTCTCAGTACAGGTGCAGCTACATTATTGTTTTAGCTGGACCTGGAATATGTGTTTGGATGTGGGTCTTCTCATCCTTATTTTGCTTTGGTTTGCATTACCGAGTGGTGCAACACATCTCAGAGTGTGCAAACTATCCTTTTGGATGAAACTAAACTGGAATATGTACTGCAGGAGAACAAAACAATGTACTTCAACAGCTAACAAGTATTTAAGCCCCAACAGTCAGATTAGAACTGGTCCAAGGCAAAGGCCTTGAAATACATTCACTGCTGGAATTATGTCCTGATGCTATTTTGCTCCACAGATACACATCTATTATGTTTGATCACACCACTTGCTCAACACAGACATACTCTGTGCCTAAAACAAAGCAGTTTTTTCTTCCTCATGGGGAAATGTAATCACTGTATAGTAAAATTGCCCAAATTACTTTCAAAAAGAAACTACAATCAATATGCAAATGCTTTCAAGATGGGGATCACACAGCAGGATTAAAACCTATGGGTTAGATTAGAGGAAAAAGATGCAAGAAGATGGGAGACAGTTCAGACAGCAGAAACAGACTGGGAGAAATGAAAAAAAAAAAAAGGTAAGGAGCATTAAAGCAAATTATATAATTAGGAAATACAATAAGTAAAATGATTTCAAGTGAAAATACTAACCATATGTTCTTCTTTCCTATGTAACTAAGACTATACAAATACTATGTCTTGCTCCATTTCTTGTTCTTCCATTATATATACATATACATACATTATTATTTTCCAAAATGAGGCAGCTACCAGGAAATTCTAGACATTCTCCTTTTCCCTTGCATTAAGTGAGAGCTGGAAAATCTAGCAAGAACTAGCTCTTCTTCTCATTCCCCTACATTAACATATAGGCTTGTTAATTTAGACTTATACTTCCTCATGTTCCTGATCATAGGACAGGCTCCTTAGTAAGAGTTTTTCTTTTCTTGATATTCCAATTCAGACAAGATGACCAAAGAGTTATCCTACCTCCAAGTGACCAGTAAGTAGTCAGCTGCTGCAAGTGGCAGATGTGGAGAACATCAAAGAGCCTTAGATATGGAGAAGCAAAATACTGTATGCCAGTAGATTCTAAAATGGTAGTGTCTTAATAGGAAAAGAAAGCAGTGAAAGTCATCTAGAAAATAGTGATAGAAAGGTGTGGACCAGTATGTTTTAGGGGGCAGTAGAAGACAGGACAGAAGCACATCAGTTCTCTTTCACATGATTGGCTTCCAGATAATGAAATAGTAACAAGAGTTTATAATTCTTCCTAGCATGAATTTGAGCAATTACATATATGAAATTATGGTCCCTATCTCTGTTCCACTCCAATAACATGAATAGTGTGTTCCAGTTATATCTGGTCAGAATAGTGGTTCAAATTGCAGGCCCATGAAATAACAATAAACAATTATTTTTTTATATTTGCATTCTCTTTCTATTATAAAGCCAAGGAAATCCTATGACAAAACAGGGAGTTAATGGCAGTTGGTAATTACTTGTGACGTTTCAGAACATTTAGTTTTGCAAAACCTTAGTTTTAAAATCCAAGAGATAAAGACTTCACCCTCTTGAAGCCATAATACTTGTATTTCACTCTTTGAACTGAGATGTGTGCAGCTTCCCTCAAGTCAAAAGCCTTTCTTACTTCACAGAAGTTTTGTGTGTTCAAGAAGTTCAAGAAAAGCTTCTATTAGCTACACAGTTAACTTCACAAACTAGTCTTTAAACTCATAGGCATAAACATTTCCAACTTACCTGCTGGCAGCTGACCCAACAAGAAGTCCCCAGCAATCTGCTAGAGACCCTACACAATGGCTCAGCAATGTGCTTAGAAACTTTAAAGTTACTTGAATCTCTCCTTTAACCACATGGTACATGCATATCAACCAAACTATGGAGATCACCTTCTTCTACCTTCTTCCCTTCCATGGCTCATTTCAGTTGCCTTTTATCTAATTTGCAGATAACCTTTCCATGCACAGTACCTTTGCAGCAGGTATAGCCGGTGACACCTTATGACTTCCAGCAGCTCTTGCCAGCCGAAAGAAGGTAAAAAATTAACAGAAGTCATGTGGCTGCTGTGACAAAGAGGACTAAAAGATTTCCAGTTAAGTGACATCCAAACAGCTGTTGGCATGTTTTCATTAATTAGCTCTCAAAGTTGTTCACATCTCAGTTTCTTAGAAATGTTTTACTGAACAAGTCACTCTGGAAGAGCAACCTGTAACATAAATGGCTTTGTAACTGAGAGTAAGGAAAAAACTCATAATTTTCATTTTAGTTTGTCTTATAGTTGCTGAGAATTACAGTGCAATTCATAGACCTTTAAAGTAAAATGAATGAATATTTTAAATGGCCACATGAAAACACATAGAGACTAGAGTAATAGTTCCTCCTGCTTTTTCCACTTCCTTCATGTTTTGTCATTTTCTATTTCAGACAAAGGAAATATTTTTTGTGAAATAAAAAGAAGACTAACCTATGGCATCAGTATTATTATTCTGTAGAATAACTACGTTCACATAAATATTAAACAATTCAATAATGTGTCAGGTAATGTTTATAAATGTTCACAAAAATAATAATCCAGATGAGAGCTGTTGCATTACAAGATGATTATGCTTTTTTTCCATACTTTATAATTAAATAGACCCCTCTTCTTTCAGTTTGATAGCCAGGAATAGTATCTCATTAGCAATACTTTCAATTTAACCCTTGCACGTTGGCAAATATTGTCCTATAATTAGCTCAGGATATTTAAACCCTCAAAGCAAAACAATAAATGCATATGGGTGTCTATATATAAAATACATTACAGTAATGCACAATGTGAGCCTTTCATTTCACAACGTTGGGGGTTGTTTCAATTGTGTTTCTCCTTCTCTCCTTCCCTCCCCTCCTTTTTGTTTTTCCCCAATCAGCTAGACTTATCATGAAAGAAATAAATAAATTTTATAACTTCACTGCCTATAGCAGCTATTATTTCATGCACTCTTTTTTGAGTCATATTATCAAGCTCATTTCCAAGGAGTCTTGAGGGCAGCCAGCTGAACTTCAGGAGTAAAGCTTGCCCTTATTTCTCCATACAGTACTACTATGTAGCAGAGAAAAGTGATTTGTGAAAATGTACCAAGGGCTGAAATTATGGCATTCATTGGAAAAAGCTTAATTCTTCTCTCATTGTGAATCTCTCAACTCTTGTTAATAGGAGGTATAGAATGACAAATGCCCACCAAAAGACAGCAATAAAATATCTTAGTTTACCTAACTTAATGCTCAAGAGTTACAAGTTGCCCATAATAGTAGCCCATGTGAACCAGACAGGGCTTCAAAATACAAATGAGACTAAAAGTTGTGGATAGGGCATTCCTGATGAAGAAGGAAGCCAGGCTTTCAACTCTGCTCGGGTTTTGCCCTCCATCTCTGGGCTTACAGAAGCAGCTTTCACCATGCAGCCTTTTGCCCTACGGCTCAGAATGGCCCAGATGCAGGAGGAGAAGTGGCAAATACAGCTCATTTCACCCCAGCATTTAACCATCACCTGCTGGCTAAGGGAGAAGGAAGTGCAACTCTTTGAGTGTTCCAGGCTGAGGATGTAAATTTTTTAACCATTAGATTAGTTTGGAAAGAGTAGGATGAACTGATTGTCTATTTTGAAAGAAAGTGAGCCAGTCATTACTATGGAAATGTATGAAGCTGGTTCCTGGAATCTGGAAACAGCTTTTGGCTCTTAATCCGGTTAAGTACCTACCACATAGCTGCCAGTGGGCAAGGTGGGGAGACTAGATGAATAAACAGAGCTTTTTCCTCTCCAGCACTTTCTGTTTGCTAGCTGAGATTCCATTCTGTGTGTTAGGCATGGTGATCCTATTTTTAGGCATCCAGGTGTCCCTCTTCAGTATCTAGAGAACTTAGATACTTTCTGCAGTATTTTCAATACTACTGGAGTAGAGGTTTCCCAGGTTTTCAGCAACACAGTGCTTTTGTTGCAATGGGTAACTCCCAGCCCAAGGCATTAATTATTTAATCCACAGTCAGCTGACATTTTGTACATTTATAAAAGGTTATGCAATATATATTAACATTGTGAATTTAGTCATACTGAAGTCAGCTTAGCTCCACATTCCAGGGGCAATTGATTACAATAATAATGTTTTGTCTTTCTACTGGCCTCCTTTGCACCAACATGCAGTACCTGATTTGACTGCTGCAGTAGCAGTTGAACTGACTTTTGCATCTGGAACCAAAGCATACTCTATTTTCTTCCAAAGAGACTTTCAAAGGTGTTATTATACCACAAGACAATCAAGGTCAACAAAAAGGGCTTTCTAGATGATAGGTGAGCTCTGATATCATCATGTCACAGTAAGGGACAACAGTGTATATGTGCTTGGATGGTAGTTAGGGTGCCAAGATATAGTGCCCATTTTAGCCATATTGTAGTCAGCCCAAGATAAGATTAATCCTTGAACAACATTACACAACTCCTGGCTTACTGAGATCTTTGCTCTTCAAAAACCCCTGTGGCATGAAAGGAAGAATTTATAAATTGAGGATCTGTTTCATATAAGCTTGAACAAACTGCTCTTACCTAGTTATCAGTAAAATCATGTGGTCCTTTCTCAACATCAATTTATCAAGAGGAAATGCCAAATAAGGACTTCAGAAGCTGTATTTAAAGTGAAGGTGTCTGAAGTGAATATATTTCTAAAGCTGTGCTATGGATCTATTACACTTCCTATTTATTCTACTTCTTTTACTTTCCTCTGTGTACCACAGATGCTTTATGAAACTTCCAAACTACAAATCAACTCCAGCTGTACTAAACAACTAATAATAATTTTGTAAAACAGCCTTATTTCATGTTAACCTTGACACTGAATGCCAGCAGTACCAATTAGCTCTTGCTATGCTATCTGCTGTAGAAGGCCTAAAAATTTGAAGAGTCTTTCATCTGTTAGCATTCAGGAGACTGAAAAAAATTTACTCTGCTTTTAAACAAGCTGTACGTGACTGAAATTTACCTCATCCTGGGGTGTGCTATAAATAATGTCAATCTGAAGAGGCTGTGAATTCTTTCACAGCTTTGCTTCAGAGCTATTCATAACTATGGTTATCAATGACTGTACCACAAAATTTCAGTCACAGCCAGGAAGTTTGATGGATGGTTGCCCGCTCTTTCCTAGTGAAATATAATTATCAAGGCATAAAAATCATTTAATTGCAATGCTGGAATGTTTAAGCATAACAGTAATTAGTTCTTCTGTAATGTTTTCCATCCACAGATGTAACTATTTTACAACAGAAATTATCACCTACATTTTAGAGTCAAAGTAAACTGAGGCAAAGAAGGAACACAATAGGATGCTTTTTACACTGTGGGTTAGAAAGAAAGCAAGATTTGAACAAAAAAAACAACTCTTCTCACTGCCAATCCAGAGTTGGCCTTGCACATAATACTTAGAACAAGGTCAGTCAGAGAAGCTGTAAGAAAACACTGTTGGCCAGATTGTCCCATCTTCTGAAATAGCCTCCACTGAAAATACTGCTACTAATACTACTGTGAAGAAACAAACCAAGAAAAAACACTTTAGAGTGCACTCACTGAGAATTTGAATACATTTTTCTGAAGTAGTGGAAGTGTTCAAAGCTGGCTGACCAACAGTGTACTCCAGCCAGGAATAACAGAACAGGAGTCTGACTCTTTTTTCTGTTTTGTTTTTTCTTTTTTTTTGTAAGCAGGGCCATGATTAAGAGCAATAGCTAGGGCATTCATATTGTGCCACTTGAACTAGAATTCTCAGACCAGTGCAATATGAGCTAAAGCAAAAGCACTTGCTGAGAATGTTTTCATTAGTCAAAAGCTGAAGGCTTGTGGCTTATTCACTACCTGGTGGTGTTACTCCCATCACCTGCCAGGCAGCTGACAGAACACTCATCTTTGGTTTCAGGAGACATGTTGCTTATAAGGGCACAACCAGGAGTGGAGTCTGAGACTATATTTGATACAAAGTAGGAAAACATCCCTGTTCAGACATGGGCAAGAACGAAGAAATACTATCTTTTTCTTGATTTCTTGAGCAGTGGTACATGGTCATTCTTAGCTGATGGATCAATTAGTCTGGCTAATTTTCCTGTGGTGTTTGATAGCAGAAGAGATGTGTTGATTTAGCCCCCAGCAGAGAGCATGAAGATTACTATCAGGAGGAAAAGACTACTTAATAATACACACGTGGCCAGACATATGAGCTGAAGACTAGCCATGGTGCAGGGTGGTTAAATAGTAAACCTTTACTTTAAGCTATTATGAGAAGAAATCGTGAAAGTGTGAAATGATGCTCTTCCACTCAGAGAACTGAGAGATGGTACAGAGACTTCTCTTGCTCGTGATAGAAGGACAGATAACCTATTTATAGTTTTTGGTCAATGGTGAATTCAAATTTCCTTCATCTGGTATAGCATGAAGGTCTTAAAATGGCTTAAGACCAGTGGTTTGTGGGTGTGGGGTTTTTTTGTTTGGTTGGTTGGGGTTTTTAAAATATCCATATGGATTGCTTTGCTAAGAAGAAATCTTCTGAGTCTTCTTCCACTGCAGGATGTTTTGGAGTCTTTTATTTATTTCCTTATGGGAGCAACAATTCCTGCATATTTCAAGCTAGAGCTATGCAAAACTCACTTAAAAAAAGAAATTAAAAAGCCTTTTCAAGTAAACAAAACACAAATGTTTTGAAAGACAGAGCATTACTTTCTCTGTACAAATCTGTAACTGAGTACTCACCTAGAACTGTGTGATGCTGCTGTTCTCAGAAACAAACAAACAAATAAAAAACATGGGGTTTTTGTACATATCTAGAAGTGAACACACTTATTCTTTCTATTGGTAAAAGTTGGTAGCTGAACGGGCACAGACTACTGCCATATAGCTGTACTTTGCAAAGCACACACCCCCACCCTCATAAACAAGAAAAAGCAGATGTACATCCCATCTACCTGTACAACACAAAGAGGGCAAAGTGGAAAACTTTCCTTAGCAAATGACTGTTAAAGGCTGATACTTGGAGAACATTTAAGATATAGGTTTAGTCACACAAAGTGAGTAAAGAAACCTTGAGGGAAATCAAGGCCCAGAAGAGTCATTTTCACGAAAAGGCCTTGGTTTCACAAGTAACAGAGTGCAATATTTGGTCTCAGAACTGCATTCAAAGTTCAGAAACAAGAGCCTATATTTTTAAACAGACAGCAACAAAAAAAAAAAAGCAAACAAAAATTTTACAAAGCCTTAAATAAAAACTGTGTAACGTGCACACTTGGGAATACAAACTTGGCCCTTTTTGTCTGCTAGTGGTGGAATAAATTCTTTGTCTCCAAACATTGTGAACGGTCAAAAGTTCATGTCCCATATTAGTTAGTGTGTTTCTCTAATAAGAAGGCTGCATATCCAAGATAACTGAAGTGCCATGTGTTGTGGCAGATACTATAGTAAGGACTATTCTTGCTGAACACCAGAGAAGATAATCATGTAGACCTTATGTAAATAAGCAGAACACACATTACAGGTGTAGTAAATCTAAGCAGCTTTCAATTTGTTCTTTCTCTGCTGCCTAATTTTTCGAGTCTTTTGCTTAACCGTGCGCAATTTTTCCTCTCCTGCTTGACTACTTCCTGCCTTTGGTTTAACTCTGCAGCTCTGCATAGGAAACTGCTATTAAACAAAATCTATATGAGTATCTTTATTATATTTAATCCCTTTTAGAAAACAGTTTTGTAGTACTGCACAAATAGTAACAAAATTTATCA
>JAOEHX010045036.1:33710-49195 GCA_025448015.1 Bolborhynchus lineola | reverse complement strand
CACAAATAGTAACAAAATTTATCAAGTTGATAAGCTCAATACATGCTCATCTAAAAAGCCTCCCTATGGCATCTTTATTTTTATCTGCCACAAGCGGTATGTATATCTGTTTGAGAGAGGAAGTATTTTTATGTGCTCAGGACAGCATGCTTTTGTGGGCTAAAATATATAGCTGCATCTATTTTACATATGCACATAAGTATCTGGGGATATACAGAGCTAATCACATGCAGAAATGTCATTTACTTAGCACTGCTGATGAATGGTAGAAAACACCCTGATCAATTTGCATGTATGTATCCTAAAGCAGATTGCATTCAATAATGTCAGCCTAATTTACAACAGCTGAAAACTTGCTGATGATTGTAAGAGGCAATGTGACTGAAGATACCAGATAAGAGAGAGAAGGCCTGAGTCCCATTCTTTGTTCTTCTACTAACTTCCTTGGGTTATGAGAAAATTACTTCACTGGCTCTCAACTTCCATAAAACACTCTCCTGTACAAACCACCATTAAAATCTACATGCAAATAGTGACACAAAAGCAGAATATTCATTATAGTTATCCAGGTGACCAAGTATCCCATGTGGACATCCTGCTAATCAGGTAGCATCTGAAAATTAGAATCATAAACTCAACATGGAACAAGCCTTAATTCTCCTGATAACGATTAGCTTCCCAAAGCATTTGTTTAATTCCCATTTCATTCTATCAGAACTGCATGGTACATCTGTACTTTGAGAATCAGATCCTAATTTTATCCAAATCCAAAAGATAAAAAAAGCTGCTGAGGGAATAGAGTAGTCACAGTTAACCCATGTTCCCACTGCAAAACCCCTGCTTCCTGCTTATTCCAGCTGAATTCAGTGTTCCTTTCTATACTGTATTCACAAAGGTGCTATTTGTGATGTTGGTGTTTTATTCGCTGGGCGCCATCTTCTTCCGTTGGGAGCTAGATAAAGACAAGTTACTTCCACTGTACAGATGACTGAACAAACATTTCCAGCATTCAAATCTTAAAGCTGCAATTCTGAATTGATTTGAGGTAATTATTTACCATAGCTACTGTTGCTCTTCAGTGTATTCAAGAGACCAGAATTAGACCTCTGGGGTCTGTATTCCCATTTATGATACTGGGCTCATTAAATCAGCAGTAAGGGTGATGTCAGAATCAGCAGGTTAGAAGCAAAACTCCCCTCTACTGTAAACCTAGCCAGCAACTTTGAGGCAGATAGACACCTGATGAGGAGCTGTTTTGCCAACTTGGGAAGAAGCCTCCCTTACTGGTGCAAGGAGAAAAGGATACTATCTTCCTGATGCTCACAAAGAAAGTTCATTTTTTAATTCCTTTTCTTTTGTACCTTTCTGAGACAGGAGAATACTCTTGTGCCTTCAGGTGGAGAATTTTCATGTTTGGAATGCTAAATAGGGCCTTTTTTCAAAACAGTGAAAAAGAAAGTGTGCAAGTGGGATATGAACAGTGATATTGTTGAATGAGACAATATTTCAGTGTTACACATGTGACATAAGCAGACCAATAAAACTCTGAGATATTCTTGTTCTTTCTTGCTTCACTTAAAGCTATATTTGCATGTGTTTATGGAACATGCAATTTGTGACTACAGTGAATTATGCATGATATATATACATAAATAAATATAGAATATAGAAAAAAAAACCAAACCCCAAACCTCTAAATTTCTGAGCTGGTAAGGATTTATGTCATTATAAATCCTGGGAACCAAGAGATACATATTACGATAACACAGACTAGGGCATCAGTTTAAATACAGCAAATACAAAGAACCATTCAAAATATGATGGTAAATTAAGTATCTGTCCAAGAAATTCCATTTCTCTCTTCACTTTTTTTGTCTTCTATTCTTTTATATTACTTACTGATGGATATCTTGTTTCCTTGTGTCTGTGATGGAGGATTAGGTGAAATGAAACACAACATTTCAGCACAGAATAAAAAAAAAAAAGGGTGCTTCAAAACTGAGAATATCATCAAAAATGAGTGTATAGTACAGCAAGGCTAGGCAACTCTGTATTGAAATGTAGATCTCAACAACAGGCAGAGATATGCATAGGCAAATTATGTATACGGATGCAAGAAACCAGCCGTGGTGATGGCTTTGTCACACATAGACACAGGTCACATCTCTTAGAGTCTGTGCTAAAGCTGTGGTCCAGGTTTGTGTAAAGCTAGCTATTGCCACAGAATTAGGACCACATTAAAAGTAAATTTTTATATGGGCTGTTTCTGTACCTTCTGCTATGAGCAGTAAGCCCAGTTATTTCTTTCTCCATCGCACTTCCTACTCCCTGCCATGACAGCCCGAGTCTTGTCTTGACCTCATGGTAATATTTAATTTTGCCTTTACCACTTTGAACTGTTTATGTGGAGACTGAGTTCTACTTTTTCTTGCTACATTTTTATGCCTTTGAGAC
This sequence comes from Bolborhynchus lineola, assembly GCA_025448015.1. Lineage (NCBI taxonomy): Eukaryota > Metazoa > Chordata > Aves > Psittaciformes > Psittacidae > Bolborhynchus > Bolborhynchus lineola. Next base: position 46,741 of record JAOEHX010045036.1, on the reverse strand, counting down.
AGAAAAGCAGAAATTACTTTCTTTGTATTTTTTTGCAGTCTCAGGTAGAAGCTAGACCAAGCCTTTGAAGCACAGCCATTTAGTGAGGTGGCTTTGAAGCTGTAGAATGAAGGAAATGTGACAGAAGCTTGTGTGCAGTCTGCAGGTTTCAAGGATGATGCACACTCCATGCTGGTGCATTACTCCAGGGTGCTCAGCATCCGACACCAGGGTTTTCTTTCTTTTCTCTCAGTTAGCAGAAAAAGGAGTGGTGAAAAAAGCCTCTTTTTTACCTCATGTTCTCAGTATGCAGAGGCAATATTGGGCATTTCTGCTGTTTCAGCACAGGGTTTGCAGTTGCAACAAAATTTGGGAAGGCCAGGTACAGGGTAGAGAATTCCCAGCCAAATGTTCCTTCTCACCCCTATCAGCACCTATTACTAGATGACCCAAACAAGCATCCAAATGTTCACATTGCCAAACAGAACCATATGGTGTGTCTGCACAAATGTCTATCCATAATCAGTCTTATGTGATGGTACTGAAGAGGAAATCTTCAAAATATTACCTAATTAACGTCAATTAACCTTTGCAACTTGGTTATTCCAAATCAAACACAATACCATTTGGCCACACAAGAGGCACCCAAAGAAAGGTGACAAATACTACAAAGAAGATAAAAGATAACTTAACAAGAAGCAAGTTGTAAAGGGTGACAAAGTGATATTTCCATAATAAGCTTATCTGAGCCTGGGTAAGTTCCTGAACAGGGTGTGGATTTGGCAGTAGTAAAGAAACAGGCCACACAAAGAATGTCTGTTGAGCTAATGAATGCCACTAAAGTGGTTGACTTTCATTTCTCTGGTTTGGATCCTTGCCACCTTTACTCCAATGTCGACTTTGTTTAATTGGCAAATATGCCTTCAAAGGATTGCAGAGTCCTCCATGCTGCTCCACAGGCTGTTAATATTTAATTGTGATTTGTTAAAGGCATACTAGCAGTTGATAAAACTATGTGTCTGGGTACTTTATTGCAGTGCAAACCAGCAGCAGGATTTTATATGTTCCTTTTTTGGGGGAAAGAAGTATATTGTCTTAGAGAAGGGGAGAGAAAAACAGAAATTTGTTACAGCTTTCCATCATAAAGTTTCTTGCTGAGAATCACAGACATTGCTGCAAATATATTCTGGAGGTGTGAAATTGTGGTTATTTGCTTATCTATCTTTACTTCAGAACAAAGGAAAGCAATTAATTCAGTGAGAAATTCCTGGTATTTAAACCAGCAAAAAATGCACTTTTGCCTTTTGCATTTTCATATGTGTTATCAAATTTTGGACCTAGAGGGAAAGGAAGGTGTTTAAATCAGGCCTTTTTAATAGTCACTTTAAGAATACAGCATGAGTCTTCTTGGAATTTACCCATTTGTATTTCATTTGACTGAAGTTTCATTTCCATTGAACTTGCAGAAAACTAAGTATCTATGACATGACTCAAGCCAGTAAGTCTTAAGGACTATGTTGCATGAAGGACTCAAAATCATAAGAAAGTGACTACACAATTTCTAAATAGCATTATTTGTGTTAACCAAAAGAAAACTCATTGAAATACTCTATTCAACAAAAATTACATTCAAGCATGTGATACAAGTAGCATTATGGAAATGAAAGGTAAGAGAGTACCTGGTAAAATGTTTTCAGTCTTGGCTCAAGTGCATTCAACAAAAATCACCCATCCACGCCCATTTCTTTACTGTGAAAAATCCTTCTCTCTTTTTAATTAAAAAAAAATCTCTATTACAGTAGCTTTTTATCTTCCTGAGAAATGTGAGTCAGTCAATAAAAAAAACCATCAAAGAAGTTAACACCTGTAAGCAATAATTTGCACCAAAGCCAACCCTTTGAAAGTGGAGGGGCACATTACTTTCTTGACATATGTGAGTTATTTCCCTTGAGTTAGTTTCTGTTATTGCCATGTAGAAAACAAGATTTATTCGTAGAGAGTAAATACGTAAAAGTCTTTTTTTTTTAGAAAATATATTTACTTTAAAATATATCCAGTCAAAATGTGGCACAATATTTCTACAGCTACTTTGGTCTTTTCTACAACTTCTGAAATATTGATAATCTTTAATTATATTAAAAATGCTTAATTATTTTCAAAAAGTTAAAATTTTATGAAGTTCTTTTATTGGTAAAGAACAAGCCATAATCTGATATTAGTTATACCAATGTAACCTCAGAGAAGTTATATCTTGATTTATTGAACTATTTGCTTGGTTTTTAGTTCTTGCAGATTTCTGAGGGTGGGTAAAGCTAATCATCTCATATTATCTTTAGTTTAGCCACTGAACTGCTTGACAATTTCTTTCCAAGACAAGAGGGAGTAGGATTTCTGTACAGCAATCATATGCAGCTGCTCCAATAGCCTGTGCAGCTGCTGCCTTATTCAGCTGGCAGAGCTGCTGGAGCTATACCTGCACTCATCACCATCCAGCACAGAGCCAGTAGATACCGTTGCTATTTGCAATGAAATAAAAAACTAGGACCCAAAGGCTGAGGCTCAGGTCACTGGCTTATCCTAAGTCATGCAAACCATTTTGGTTGTACACTAAAATTTTTTTACACTGGAGGTAAAGTAAAACATTTATGGACTTGTTATTAATTTTCTTCATAGTGCTTAACATGAGTACTTTGAAGCAGAATTGTCATACTAGTTCAGATGCAAAGTCCATCTAAACCAAGGCTGCAGTGTGAAAACTCTGCAGTCAGCATTAGTCTGCCCTTTCATAAGTACTCAAACTAGACTTTTTTCCAAATCTTAAAACTTTAAATTAGCTTTTTTCAAAGCTGCTATCATCATCCATCATAAGTTTGTCTCCTAGTTAATCATGTGTGCGTCAGGTCACCTACAAAGGTTTGGTCTGTGATCTTCTCTGGCAGCAGTTTCCACAGAATCATTCCAAAGAAAGCATTTCTTCTGCATCAGGTGGACATTTGACACTCTTCATCTCACTGAATGTCACCTTGCCTTTTGCTCTTGGACAGGGAGAAAGACATGGGAATGAGACAATTTTCAATTTTCATGCAATAGTAAATTGATACTGAACATGATAATACTGGATGAAATGCAAACATGACATGCGATAACGCAAACATCAAAAACAAGTATTCCTAAATACCAAGAAACATTTGTTTTATGCTGTGTCTTTTTTCTTAGTCTGCTTTTCCTTTAAACACTTGCACAGGCACAATTCTCTGGGCAAATGCAGAAGTTAGTTGCTCAGGATTTTTGCATTACAGATTACTCAAGGTTTTTGAAAAATAAGCCCAAGATACCCATCTCCCTGAAGTCAATAGGAGTATTTGAAGTAGAGATTAGTATGATTAAAGGTGATAGAGTTCATATCTGGATTCAATGTTATTTTTCAACAAATCAGCTGAATTAATCTCACTTTGTCCATTCTTGAAGTGTTGCACTGGGTAATGATGCACATTTTCTCCTTCACTGAATATAGTATCACTTCTGTTTGAGCCAGTTCAACAATTATGAGGGTTAGAAGGAGGAAAAAACCCCAGAGAGATGGCACAAATGAGCAAAAAAAGAAACAAATGGACAGCAAAGAGAGAGTAAAATACTCTATTATACTTCATTTTCTTTTGGAAAATCTGCTAGATAAAGTAAAAGCAGTAACATATGTCAACTGGGTTTAGTAACATTTTTTGACATTGCCTTGCATGACATTCCCCTAAGCCAAAGAAGGAAATGCTATCTGGAACAAATGACCCTATGGTAAATACATAACTAATTGAAAAAAACATACTCAAAGAGAAGTTGTCAACATTCCTCTCACAAATTGACAACACATTTCTGTGGCATCCTCTTCTATTTGTTACTTTCAATAAATACATGAATGGCAGTACCAAGACTACCCTTGCCATCTGTAAGTCATACAGAGCTGAAAGCACATTGGAGGCTAAGGTAGCAGTTCAAACCAATCCTGAGAAATTAGAGAAATGGTCCAAAAGCAACATGATGAAATGAAAAAGAAAAAAAAAAAAAAAAGGCAACAGTTGGGAGAGGAAATTGAACACACAAACAGAAAATCAGGAATAACTAGCTAGGCACAATGCTAGAAAAAAGAAAAGGTTGAGAAAAGGAGGTTAAAGTGGATCACAAACTAACTCCAGGTGAAAAATGTGATTCTATTAATAAGTAACAGGCTGTGGCAAATAACACAGAGGGGGTAGTTATTCTTTATTCTGTACACATAAGGCCTCAGCTGGAGTCCAGCTTTGGCTACCCTGCTATAAAAACAAAGTAAACCAATTGAATAGAGTTAGAAACAGCAGAAAAGAGATAAAAATATGCCAAGAGTGAAATAATATTAGGGAAGATATGGCAAATAGCTTTAGTCTAGAAAGGAAAAGACTGAATACATAAGCAAAGAATTTTGCATAACTCTGCACCTAATCAGTGGTGAAGCTATAAAGAACCTGTGTATACAAATGGCAGGTGAAACATTAACACAATGGAGTGCCACTGGTAGTCTTGATATCTGGATCATTTAAAGGTCACTATCAAAACCAGATGTGTTTGCATCCTACATTCAGGTTCAGTTTACAACCAAACCCATTGGTGATAGCACTTCTATCTCATTCAACTTCAACAGATTTTGTCTCTTTTTCTGTTTTTCTCATCTGTCTCTTGTATTTCTTCACATTTAAAGGTATAATCATTTCACTTCTGAAGCTTTTCTCAAAGCTGCCTGAATTCACTGAAAATATACGAACAATGTAAACATAACAGGGATCGCTTCCTAAATCTAAATTTCAGTCTATTTTTGAGAAAAAAAAAAAAAAAAAAAAAAGCAATAAAGTTTTTCAGTGGTTATCAAAAAGGCAGAGCCCTCTCTGAAGAATGCCATTTCCAGCCATCATTACATACTGCTTAAGTTCTAGAAGGACCACAAAATACATTTCTCACTTTGAACTCAATATAACTAAGTACAGACAATGTTTAGCCCCAAAATGTCTTCTAACTAGTGAGGTAATGTTGTACTGAATTTAAATTAAAGAATTTTCTAACTGTATGTTGACAACATTTTACAGTCATTTTGGCAGTGTTTGATTTCTGAATATTACTAATGCCATGTTTAGAGTGGATCTCTATTAATTAAGCAGAAACTGAACCCAGTCTGCTCCAAAGAGGAATAAGACTGTCTAAGCTAGCCTCATCTCCCAGCTCATGTCTTCTCTACAACTCAACATCCACATTTTTGTTTTGGTTTCATGTAATATTAACCACCTGAGTATGATGACTTCCACACAGAAATCCCACCTTCATTCATTTGTCCTCGGTTACCAGAAGCAACTAAAATTTCTAAATACTGCTCAGTGCAGAGTGGCAGTTGCAAAAGATCTCAACCATAAAAGCCCAGTGAACTGCAGAAAGGTCATAGGAGGATTACTACTGATTTTGCATTCTCATTGTGAATTGGAGAGAAGCCAACATAAACTGAAGCAGAGGCTGCCTTTTACCCATGCCCATTAGCCATAAAAACAAACATGAATTCCACAGAGCACAGGGAGATTGTGTTTGGATAACAAGGGAGCTGGGGGTTGAAACAGGTGTAGGGTTGATATGATGGTATGGTCCTAAACCATGCAGTCACTACCTCAGGGCTGTTGGCAACTTTGATTATCTCTTTGTTCAATCCTGGGTTAAAATTAGGTGGGAGTTTTTGGTTTGTTTGTTTAAATATTCTGTCTTCCACTCTTCTTTGCTGGAAATAAGAATGCTTTATTCCATTCTTCTCCATGTGAGGATACGTACCCCATGGAAATTCTTCCTGTCTCTGCAAGAGATTGGTATTTCTGGCAAACCTTCCATAATTCCTTTATGTTGCTGTAACTGTCTGCTCTGTACATTATTCCTGTTTACTCCTTCTGTACTCTCATTACTCTCAGAATTAATTTATAAAGGCAGTGACCTGAATTAATCCAGTAATTTCTTTGAAATTTAGGAGTGTAGAAGAGGTTATGGTGAATTTAGGATTTAAGATTGACCAGGTAATTATACTTTAAATAGCAAAAGAAGGATTTTTGGAAAATCCTTTTTTTTTTTTTTTTTTTTTTTCTGGTATAATATATGTATTTTATCTGAGACTGAATAACAGATAATGGTGTTCAATTCAGAACAAGTAAAAAAAACTACATTAGAAAAGTTAGGAAAACAGAAAAAAGAGAGATGGTGCAAGTCTGTTTCAATCTCATAATTTATTTCATCGTGTCCAGACCTCAGTCTCTGATCACATGGCCTATCTACAGCTGCATCACAGACTAATATAATATTCAGATAAAAAGAATGAGGACAGAGACAAGAAAAATGCAGATGAGACTATAGCGCATTTAAAAGGTTAACTATTATATACAGATCATAAAAATCAGAGTACAAAATAAAACAAGATTTCTCATTGGTTTAGTTGGAGGTGTCCCTGCCCATGGCAGAGAGGTTGGAACTAGAGGATCTTACGGTCCTTTCCAACCCTAACTATTCTATGATTCTATGATTTTTCTAACTACTTGACTTTATAGTGGTATCTTGCCTTTAAAAGGTTTTCTTAACACAATTCACTATCCAAGTTTAACATTGTCCCCAAATAAGCATGAAAAGCATGCTCACACTGCACAATAAACAAGATTTGACATTACTTTTTTAATTCTAAAAATTTTTGTTTGCTTATTTTATCACCAGGAAGGCTTAGGCTTATATAAGCTTTTTTTATTCAGGCACAGTACATTAAGGGCCACTGCTTTTCAGACAACCTAGGAAGTGTACGGAGTCTGTTTGTGTGATACAGCTATTCCCAACTTCTGTAACCTGAAACCCTGGATACTGTTCTTTCAGTGTCTCTGGAAAGAGTTGTTTCACAGGAAAATAGCTGCCAGAATGATTCTGTCAGCAGAAAATGTCAGACAGTGAAAAATGTCATAGGTGCTTTCATACAGGAACCTTAGCTTAAACAAAATCACTCATGCCAAAACTTGGAGATGTATTTAGTAAGATGTAAATGTAAAGAAAATGAGAACAAGACCAAAAGTATTTAAATATACAACCTAAATTTACCAAATTTATTTTACTGTGAGAATATTAGATGCAATTTCTTGATCTGCCTAAGGAAAGGAAGAAAAATATTCATTATCTTACTTTTGAGCTGTCAATGCACCTTTCGTTGCATTGGAAGGTAAAAGAAAGGGAGAGGATAAAAGCAGCAGAGCAAAGGAAGAAGACTCGGTGGTGGAGACCTGTACAACCATGCAAAATGGCGAATGGCTCTTCTTACTTGCAGACCATATGAAGAAAACTGCTAATCATATCTGAGTCAGCTATCAAGCCTGATCTTCATGGCTGACTAAAGCATCAGGTGCTTCAACACTCTTTAGAAAGCCAAAAAGGCATCAGGGATTTGGTAGGAATGGTCTTCCTAGATAATCTTCTCTTCATTGTTGCAGAGAGAATGTGCTCCTGTTTCCACTTGTGGTTTGAAACACCTCTCTTCCCTGAAATGAGCTTGTCTTCCTCTTAGCAGGTGTCATGTTTTGGTGTGGGCAGCAGGGTTGGCTGGGATAACCTGGTGCTCCACATATTTTGAACAGTAGGTGAAGGCACGGGAAAAGCCTGGCTTAGCTGAGAAAGCTACTCTTCTGCAATGCATCTTGGTGGACCAACACATTGATGGACTTGGGCACCTGAAGCCTGTGGCTGCTAGGCCCAAAGTGGGGAATATTCACACTGCTTGGAGACGTGCATCTGAGGCATGCTTCAAAGTGGGAGATTCCTCTTGGAGTTTTAAGAAGGTGCCACCATGCCAACCCTCAAGATAGCACTAGTGTTAGACCAAGTGGACAGCTGGGGACTGGGCCTCATGTGCTTTATCGTGGGCATGGTGAAAGGACAGAGATCACAGACACAAATCCTCACCTCTGATTACCATTTCCCACAAGCCTAGGAGTGCCTGAGTGCCCCTTAGTGTGTCTGAAGGAGCGAAATCCTTCAAATAGGGACTAAATCTGTTGAAACAAATGAAGTAACAGCATTGCAAAAATCCATAAGGCAGCAAAATGACTTTGGCAATCCCTTACACAGCTTCAGTGTAACTCATTAAGCTTGTGTTTCAATGTAGTATTTGTTTGACTGTAATTTTTCTCAGATGCAGACCTTGTGCTAATATTGTAAGAGCATAGGCACTTACTATTTGGGAAGTTATTGAACTAATTCTCCAACAGTCAAAACAAGGAACAACTGTGACTTGGAGTTAAGGGACTCAAAAGCCCTTCTTTTTGCAAAATCAGCAGCTTGTCAGCTGCAAAGAATTACAAGCATTTTCAAGGATTTCTGCAGAAAAGAAAACATTAATAAAATGATTAACAGATTTTTCCCCCCCTCTTAATATGTCTAACACTCAGCACCTTTGCTTACCTTTCAGCTTAATGTCACTAGTTCATTTATTTTTATAAAGACTGCTACAGGATATCTTGGTATAAAAATAGTTTACAGTGAGGCCTGTTTGGGAAGATCTCTATGCTGAGTAGCTGACTGATATGTCTGTCAAGTTCACGGCAAGCAAAACCGTGTTTCTTACCTACTGGAGAAGAGGCCAAACTTTTATTCTACCAAAGGAATTTGTCAGAAATCTAAGTCTTGCATTTAGTTTGCATTCAGCTGAACAGTTTGCATTTCTCTTGCAGCAGTGGGGCAGATAAGATCTGGTCTGGGCAATGCTCCTCCATGCTGATCCAAGGGGCCAGGTATGCTGCTAAGCCCAGAATATTGTGTTTTCGGATATCCACTGAGATCAAAACAGAGCATTGAACACCTCAGAGACAGGATTTCTTCTTTGCAATTTCTGGCTTCAAGTTTCCATTCACTATAAGTGAGCCTTTTTCTTTCTGCTGAACCAGGGGGCTGATCCTTGTAAAAAATATGCAGTTTAAGGTATGCTTCAGTTTTAGACTTTCTTCACTGAGATTGTATAAATTGCATAAAAAATACAGTTACAAAGCCATTGAAAAATTTAGATAGAGTGAGAACTGTATCTAAAGGACTATCTATGCTCTTAAGGATTAGAAATTACAGATGAGTGATGGATATGTTGAGCTGTCCAACTGAAACATGAATGAAAAGATCTTTACCACTTTGGTAACTGGCATTACTATTTGGGCTCATCATTTTTACATGAAACATGAAAAAAATTAGCAGGTCTTTAATTATTATTTGAACCCTTACTAAGAAATGGAAGCAGCTTCAGTGGTCATAGTAGCAAAAACACTGGATTATATTTTATTAGATTTTAGTGCTATTATGAAGTATAGGAAAGAATACAAGCCTAACCAATTTACTAGCATCTGCTCTAAAAAAGCCAAAATCTTAAAATTTTAAAAGGCCTTTCTGAAAACATTAATTCCACTGTACAGTGAAATTACTACCTAAAGGGAAAGTGACGTAACAGTTACTGCAAGAAAAAACACGTGTGGCTCAGTACTCATATAGGGCTTGATTCAGCAAAGCACTAAAGTGTGCCTTTAATATGTGAATATCCCACTGACTTCAATAAGAGTATTTATATGCTTAAAATTAGGACATTGCTTAAGTACACTGCTGATTTGAAGACAAATCAGAGTGGGATTCACCTGAATAAATGTAATCATTTACACTGTAAGCATTGACATCTGGGCTAATTGTTTAGCATACCAGAAGTACCTATTTCCTCTCTATTTATGATAAAAGGATCTTGGGGAGGTTATTAGCTTAGATATAGATGGCTGCCTCCACAGCTTTCCAAAGTTATATGAGATGAATTTCATCATTGTCTCTCTTCTTTTCTGTGTTAATCCTGCTGTCTTTATGACCTGATATAAACTAAGCATTTGTCTCTTTTAAACTAAAAAGACACATTAAAGCTCCCGTCCGTCTGAGGTTAGCTCAAAGTGTATTTCCATTAAGAGCGAGCTAAAAAGAATCTACAGAAAACCATGTGTTTGTTTTCAAAGTGTTAATGATCTTCAGTTCACAGGAAGCACCTGATTTCCCAGGAGCTGGATGATATAAACCAGTAGGAAAAGAACTGCAGAAACAAGACTGCTGCACTGAGAACAGACTTTTTATTGCTTTATCTTGGTTTCACCGGCTTTTATGTGTTATGAAGTTATGTTCTGCTCCTTTCTTATGAATTCCACTTTTAATTATGCTGGTTATATCTAGGTCCAATTTGAGACTTGATTCAGCCCTGCAAACAGGCTTCAGTGGAATTTAAAGCAAGTTTCTGTGGTTTTGCTGTTGGGCAGTTCCACAGAGAAATCGAATGCTTGCCATAATGCCTAAAATAATTTGGAAAATCATGATTTCCCAGCAAAGGGTTCAAGCTGCATGATGAAAGTCTTATGATCTCTCAAGATCATTTCTTAGTTTCTGTATTAGCAACTCCTGCCATTACCTGTCTACAGACATCAGAAAAATGTCCCCATCACTGAAAGAACTGTTTAAATCCAGCAGACTTAAACCTGTGTATGCAGCATGCAACATCCTTCAGCTAATACAGCTAAAATCATCTGTGAAGCTATAGCTATGCATTCAAATGAGCTCACAAAGACAGTCAATGAAGGACTATAGAAGAAAATATTTTCAGAACAATTAGCCTTTCTTCTTCAACCTCTTAACACTTAAAACATCTACAGAAGACAGTTTGATGGCTTTTCCATTAATGTTTGTGATGTCTTTAAAAATCATGGGCTAAAAAACAGATGTTATTTTTCATGACACATGCAAATATTTTTGTGCTCCCTTCATTGTAGTTCTGCAGGACCTAACTCTTATGTCATCATCTGTAACTCACAGAGCTGACAGCTTTTTAATCACTTTTTTCCCCCTAATATTCCTCTCAAATAGTATCTGACCTTTTCTTTCCAACTGGCTAATTGATTACCACAGTTATGTTTAAAATAAAGTTGTTATTATTCTCAGCATGTATTTAACATGCTTCTACTAGAGTGCTAAAAAAGGGCTTGCTCAAAACCCTTGTTTTTCTCCTCTGTAGCAACAGTTCAATTAATTTTCTCTGCAAACATTTTCTTTCTTTTATACTTTAATACTGCTGTGGATGTAATAATATGATTTTTACACTTTACTCATTCAGTGTAGGGGATTGGCAGTCCAACGTTTTGTTTGCCAAGCAAGAACTTTCAGAGGAAAGCAATTAGAGGTGTACAGTGTTTTTGAAGCTGAGTAATGAAATTGCAAGTATCTGACCCCTCAATTTTTCATCCATATGGACTTGGATCTTATCAAATTTTTACTCACAGCTATGAATGAATTCAATTTATCCCATGAAAATTAAATTTGCTCCAAGCTTTGCCTGACTTCAAGTAAAAAGCTAGTAACATTTTTAAGTTTTTCAGAATTTTATACCAATTCAGAGAATACTAGTAATGGTTGGAGTTAAGGGATGAGTTAATAAAAAATTACAGTGAATCATCAAAATTTAATAAAGATAGGAATCGTTTGTTTTTCCATGTCCTGCCAGTTCTTCCTGAATACCTGTTTCTGATTCAGATGAGGACTATGAAGTTCAAATATAAGAAAAATAACTAACTTTGAAGATCGTCAAAAATAGCAATCAAAAAAGTTAAACTTTTTTCATGGTTTCATTATGTTTCAAAAATTTCTTTGATTTACAATTGCATGGCTGTAATATTAACTCAAATTTAAACCACCCCTAATTTGAGGGCTTTTAATTCAACATTGAGGGCTATATTATTCATTCCTTTAGAAATCTGTAAAGTTTGGCTCCAGATCTGGGTGTAAATGAAACGTAATTTTGCAAGACATAATCCTCTGGAACTTGGTTTTATTTGGGGCTAATTTCAGGAAACATCTTTTCCTCAAACGACTATGTTCATCTTTCTTGCATTTCAAACTTCACAGCATAAATGAAGAGACAAACAGCTTCCCAGATGCACAAAGTGGTAAGAATGGTGAAAAAACAGTTTATTGTAGGAAGATGCAAGCTAAGGAAATATAATTTAGAGATGCTTTAGACCTAGTTAACAACTTTAGTTATACTATTACTAATGGTTAATGATGATGATGATTTGATTAATTAGGTTACCTCACTCTCTTTTTATAAAACAGTGAAAGTTACTGTTGTGGCCTTCTTGGAGCAGGGAACTACTTCTCAGCCTCCCTTGTATTAGCTAAAATCCCACCATCAGCCTATGGAGAAGCAGCGGCATAATTCTCCTGTGGGGAGTTGATTGAGCTCATAAAAATAACATCGTTTGAGCAAGAAAAACATCAAATATATAACCTTTCATTAGGACATTCCCCGGGAATATAGCAGATCTGTGTTCATGTTTCATGTCATACATGTTTTACATTGGAAGTTTGTTTTCCTGTGCCTCAGGACTATGGGACATTGGCCAGGCTCTTGATCTCTGCAGTTTTTGTCTAATTGTAATAAAGCCTGAAATAATTTTTTGACACTGTGAAGCTTTCCAAAAGTATTTCCTTCCAAACCTTCAGTTTTCTATAAAAAGTTAGGTTTTGAACATTAATCTTTTCCAGTGAAAATTAATGTAGTCAAAGATTCCTGATCAGTTCTACTGCAGTTAACTTTTTTCTCCTCCAGTTCTTATAAAAAGTACTTCCTGGAGCATTAATAAAATATAGCTACCTAGTTTTTAATCTAATCTGGTTTGACTTTCAGTATCTAAACAGTACAAAGTTTGCCATTGTGTGTTTCTGAAAGAAGTATGAACTGTGGTTTTCCCTAAGTGAAAGGATGTCTCCCTTAATTTAGATTTCCCTGGCATGTCCAGCAAACAATGATTCATGAAAACTCTATTTTTAATTCTTCTTCACAGAAAGCTTTTTGTTTGCTCTGTATGCAGGGAGAAAATTGACCACAAGCTTGTCTCCTGTACAAGTGGTTTCCTCATCACATAACTCTTGCAGCAGAGGACAATGCCTTTTTCATCCTAATAAGAGGTGGGCTAACC
>JAOEHX010045036.1:0-12952 GCA_025448015.1 Bolborhynchus lineola | reverse complement strand
GGGGGAGAAATCCTGAAAAAGAAGCATTAAAAAGATACCTTTTTCTTTTTAATTTTATTATTATTTCCATTGGTATCTAAATAATGTGCCAGGTTTGGGTTTTTTTCATTATTTTTCAACCTGACAGAAAATTTTTCTCAGCTCCTCCATCATTTGAAGAGGAGAGGATAAACTTTTGGGAGGCTGGAGGCCTACAATGATTTTCGAGGACTTTTTTTTCCTGGTTTATTAAGGAAATGGAATTAAACAAAACTGTTCATTCAGCCTCTGTCTTTGACAGAACAACACATGCAGTCAGTGAATAATCATGTGCTTTCATCCATCACAGTCACACAAGGTTCAGGCAGTGTTCAACCCACTGGAGATCACTACCAGCAGCAAGAAGCTGCAAATGCAGTTCTCCTGCCCCTCTTCATTTCAGTGGTCATGCCTCTTTTCCCTCCTGTTCTCCTAGAAAAGGCACAACTGAATCCAGGAAAGGTAATGCGGTTGGCATGTTATGTAAATGAAAACATCCAGTTTGTATCAGGTTATTTTTATTCTGAATTCATTTGTTCATCTCTCATAATCATAACCAATATTTTAAACCTTTGTTAACTGCCTGCCTTTCTTGCCAACCTGGAAAGGGTATGTTGGCAGCACAGAGAGGGAATGTATAAAGGCATTCAGTTAGGACATTAGGCTTCAAATGTTTCCTCTAGAGTCATGAGAGAGCAATAAACACCTCAGGAAGGCAATTCAAAGCATCAAAGTTAAAGTGTACCCTTTAGTCAACTGAATTACTCTCTAGACTTACAGGCTTTATGGACCATATCTTCACTGACTACAGGAAGAGTTTAAACACTTAGCTCATATATAGGCACATATATATACATCCATAAGCATAAGTGTTTCAGAGAACCTCCTGCTGAACAAGTGACATTAAGAGACATTAACATTAGGAAAGACTATTCTCAGTTTTAGAGAAAAAAACCCACTACATTCTGACAATTCTGTAATCCACTGCATTTATTGCAATCCTTCATTACATATAGTTTATGGATTTGGAGTTCAAACAAATCTTTCAAAGCAAAAAACATTAAAAAATGGGTAGAAAGATCAGTATTTGAGCTCATTTTCTACAGAGTACAAACCTGACTGAGGGGTAAAGATGCCCTTGTTCGTTAATCTGCAGTGTAAATGAGTGAAAAGTTTTATGTGACACATGCAGGAAAAGCTTTTATCAGGGGAGATTAACCTTTCTTGTCCTTTATTTCTCATCTAATACATCACAAGGCACTTTCTTTGGAAAGCAACTTTTCTTGTTGCTGCTCAAATCTCCTTGTCGACATTTCTTAGGCTTTGCGCATAATCCCTTTGGCTTCTTGGTGGAAGGCAGCAATCCAGCTTCTCATCATATACTGGTGTTTAAATGATAGGACTGTGAACTGCCTGGAAATCCTTAGGGCTTATATACAGACACATGGAGTGAAGCCTTTCTGCCATGCATTTAAACATGGAAAATTTCCAGCCCAGATGCCATATAACCGATATTAGAGCAACATGGTGTTTGAAATATTAGGTCTTGCTGAGAACTACGGTATGTTAGAATGAGCACAGCATGGCACAAACACAGCTATATGATTTCTACAGGGGATATTAACTTGAATGCAGCATTACGTTAACACAGCTACTTGGCTTCCCAACAGGAGCTTGCCCTGAGATTAATAAATCGGTATAATCTGTATGTGTCACTGGTTTCACTGGACAGCCTGCTGTGGATGAATAATCTTTAGTGAGTGTTAAATTTATTCAAAAGATGTGGTTTTTCCTACCTATCATTTATTTGAAATATAGAACTGCATTACTGTGTGCTTGATGCACAAAAAACATTAAAAAGAATCCTTAATGATCTTCAGGAACTTTCCAAACTTGTCCACAATCCTTCAGATCTGAGATAAAAGACAGTCTGTATCCTGTGGCTCCACTAGTAAATGATCTGCCATGTTGTAAACTCAGATTGTTTTGAGTCATTCTACCTTTACACGGAAAGTATTAAATCTCATACTTAATGACATTGTCTTTGCTTTCAGTGTCAGATTCTCAGCTAGTATCAGCTAATGCTGGATTCATTAGTCTCTTTGAATGGCTTAAATTTACACCAGCTGAGGATCTGGCTCCTATTCTTGAAAATCCAAGCCAACAAAAAAGGACTTTCCTCTTTGCTTCTTACAGGTCTTTCCAGTATTACAGCTACTAACCCCAGATGTAGCTTGTGCTGCTGACAGATGTCCTCAATAATTATATTGTTGAGTCTTCTGCTTACTATGTTTAGCATGATACTGACATATGGCAACGCTGAAACGATACTGGGGCACTGAGCCAATGTTGTCATTTCCTATTTACAAAGTAATATGTTTGGGAACCAACATGAATTCAAATAGGAAAGAGCTTTCTGATGAGGGCCCCAGAGTCAGTGCTGGTTAGTGGGAGGCATAATACGTAAATGGAGAGATTAAGTGCTTTATTTTAATTAATCAATTACCTAATTAAAGGGGCAGGGCTGACAGCTGCATAATCACAGTTGAATCTTTGGAGGTTGAAACACTTTCTTTCTCTTTTCAGGCTCTCAGCCTTCATGCCACCTTTCATTTCTTTCACTCCTTTTCCTCCCTTAATGTCCTGCTGCTTCTTTCTCTATAATACTCACAAAATTAGTCTTCTCCTCATCATCCCTGCTGCCCAGATACACTGCCTGTTTGGCATAATTTCTTCTAGACGACTATGACCTCCCTTCTTGCCTTATTTTCCACATAATTTCATATACAGCTGCAGATATTTTCTGCCTGTCCTCTCACTGCCTCAATGGTTTTCCTGCTCCTTCATTGCTCTGTTCTCCAGTGCCAGAATTTTCCACAGGGATAATTCAGATAGATCCTTTCCTATTTGACACTCAAGGATTTTATGTCTCTTCTCAATTCACTTCCATGATGGACTTTCTATAGTGCTTCCTTTGACCTTCCTGGCTAGGAAAACAAATGAGCCTTGAAGCTTGTCTTTTTTCAGCTTGGAGAAGAGTGCTAAAATCAGGTGCTTTGCCAACCCCTTTTATTTACGAAGACTATACAAAGCCCTGTTTAACCGAACTGAGGAAGAAGCAAATAAGAAGAGACTTCTTCCTGTTAGAACAGTTTCATGCCTCTTTCAGCCAGCACTTTACACCCAAAATATCATCCTCGATAAGCTCTGTTTGTTTTGAGGGTCAGGCTCTCAACACTCTTTTGGAGAATCAATAGGTTTCTTTCCTCAGTATTGTGTTTCCCACCATGGTGTCCTGTGCACACATACATCTCTTCATTTCTTCTAAGGCAATATCCTCCCAAATCCTTTGTCACCATGGACATCATAAGATGGTTGGTTTTGATGCATGTACTTTGCAGGAGGTTTCCTACAGATTGGGCCATCTTTTTGCAGAGTGTTTAACTTCATATTACCTGACAAATCTTATGGGCAGCTCATTTTAAGTGAAGCTCAATTCAGACCATAATTCTGACACAACATGGTCAAAGACAAAGATTTAAGTAAGATGAAGCTTACAGAAGGATCCCTTAGATACACTTACCGATTACAACAGGTTGATCACTCATAACTACTAGATATAAATACTAGTGGAACAATATATTCTTGGCTAGTATCACATATGCTGATTTATCTCTAACTCAGATTTAAAGACAAAGATGATACAGAATGTTTTAGGCTTTCCACACCTCAAGTCTGATATTATCTTGAGAAAGCAACACAGAACTTTATATGGCTGTTTATAAAGATGGAGCTGTTCAAACTGAGACAAATGTGTGGTTTGATTCAAAGGTTCTGCAGCCCACAAGCCACTTGCAACCTGTGTTTTGTTTGCAAAGTGACAGATTAATTCAATTACTTTTGCCAGAATAAACTGACTATGAAGGCTGTAGCCAATACAGGTCTTTTCCAGTTGTGCTGGTCCTTGTATGAATAACTGACCACTTTTGGCCTGAAGTTATCAGCTAATTAGAAGATGGAACAGTCAGTCTTGCTGAGTTATTAACTAATCTCCCTGACTTTAATCCAGAAAATCCTACATTCCAGACTCCAGTTTCTCCTCATGAATTCTGTCTCATTCCAGCAACAGATCTGCTCCAAAATTGCCACACCTGGATCAAAGAGTCTGTGTTCCATCCATATATTTTTCAGGTCAAGCAAACATATTAGTTAAAACTAGACTATCAGAAGTCTGACAATCTACCCTGGAGAGCACAGACAGGATAGATCCTTTAGTGACAGACACAGAGCAGGGGACAACTGCCCTTGTGCTATCCAGATTTGGGTCTAGACAGATTGGGCAAGCCTAGCTGCATTACTGGGACTAGGGCTGGTTGATGCTATTGTGGCTAGTGAGAGAGGACACCTAAATCAAGGGACAAATTTACAGACTTGAAGATGAGAAAAGATGCTTTCTGTCACATCCACAGCCAAAAACACAGTGAGTAAAGGACTTGTAGAGGAAGGAGAGATGGAGGAGCAACAAGAAGCACCACATGGGTTGGGCTGCAACAAGCAGCTGCATCAGACTGGACTGTGGTAAATCTGAGGACTGGGTGTTGTTCACAGATATGGGGGCATGCAGAGAGCAAACCAGCATGTGTGAATGAAATTTGGCTCATTACTGCAAAGGTTCACTACTCTCAGACTGCTGAATTGCCATTCCTCTCAAAGATTAACAGTTCTGGAGTTCATATACTTGTGAAGAAACATACCCCTTGAATACTCTGTGTGTGTGTGTGTGTGTGTGTGTGTGTGTTCAGGCTGAAAACACAACTGAAAAATGGTACTTTGAGTACATTTTTCAAAATTAAACAACTTTGGAATCAAAATAGTCTCAAAACATCAGCAGTGGAAGTCAGGTGTTCCCACTCAAACATGAATTCAGCAGTGATGGTGATGTATGCTTTAGCTGAAACTCTGTGGTATGGCAGGTATTTCCAGCTGCATCTGTTGAACACACAGTTCTAATTTCAGTGCACAATATCTACATTGCCATAGATGCTACTTTTGTTACCTCCATGTCCTACCAGCCATTGCCTTTGAATTAAAGGTTGAAGATTGAAGTATATCAAAAGCTATAACTGAATGAAACATTGAGGTGAAAGCCAGAGCCTGAAATGCGTTCAATGTTAGGCAGAAAATAAAGACTATCTCAGTAACTATTTTGATGTTACCACACTTTTGCTGAAGTTCACGATTGTGGAGAAACTACATGCTATGAATAAGAAACTGTTAGATTTTTATTTATGAAAACATATTACAAACTGAATTGTGAAGCAGATTTTTTTTTTTTTTTTGGGACCTTATTTTCTCCTTGCTCAAGAGACCAGTTAAGATCTTTCTAATCATAGTTCCCTATATTGTGATCCTTAGCAAGGCATTTATGCCAGTTTCAGGACTTCCTTCCAGCTTCTTGAAATATATCTAGAGTAGATCCACACCATCAGGGGAGTCAAATTAACTACAACCTTTGAAACTATGAGGTTAATAGGAAATGCCCAGTGGGAAATCATGCAACAGCGTCTGTCTTTTTATTTCTGTAATATTACAAGGATGGCAAACCTTGAGGGGCCTTCCTAGCTCCCCTCACGCCCTTTGTTCTTATGACCTCTCAGTTTGTGGATCTAAAATCCATGATGTCTTTAAAGTTCTTTTTTTTACAGAAAGAGCATGTTGCCTGGTGAGTCTTTCCCTTTCTAATGGAGGCAAACTCCTCTCTGCAGGCTACACAAGGACAAACTGCTTAGGAACAGCTATAATCCCTTTCTCCAATGATGTAAGTCCCTTGATTTCATTGAGAGCAAAAAAATTTGGCTATAGGATCACTTTGTATAATGTACTGGTTAGAATCCCTGTGCAGTCATTATCATATGAAGAAATCAGTTAAAAGAACTTTGATTCTTTGGCAAATTTCTAAGCCCTCTGGTTCTGATATTTCTAGGGCTTAGAATGTGGGTTTGTTACCATGCAACTGGAATTTTTGTTTATTTTGGAAATAAAAGATTTCTTTTTTCAGTGCATGGATTGGATGAAATTGCCAAGTGCAATGAAGACAAATCTGAAACAATAAACAAAAAATTATCCCTGCACATAATTTCCTTTTAAGAGCTTGAAATTACTGGTCTATTTCTCTTTATCTAACTGTTAAAGGATGTGCATATTTTAAAAAAAGCAAGCTATTCAAAGCGAGGGCAAAAAAAAAACAATCTCTAAATAAACCAACACCACATCATAATATAAAATAGAAAATGAAATGAAAGATGAAATAAAGTTACAAAAGTAAAATATCTGTAGACACTGCTGCCTTATGAGAATCATAGAATCTTTAAATGGTTTGTGTTGGAAGGGGCCTTAAATATCATCTAGTACCAACCCTAGACCAGGTTGCTCCAAGCTCCATCTAACCTGTTCTTGAACACTGCCAAGGATGAGGCATGCACAGCCTCTCTGGTCAACCTCTGCCAGTGCTTCACCACCCTCATAGTGAAGAATTTCTTCTTTATATCTCATCTAAATCTGCCCTTTCATTTTAAAGCCATTCCCCCTTGTCCTATTCCTACATGCCCTTGTGAAAAGTCTCTCTCCAGCTTTCTTGTACTAGAAGCTGCTCTAAGGTCTCCCCCAAGCTTTCTCTTCTCCAGGATGAACAAGTCCATCTCTCTTCATAAGAGAGGATCTCCAGCCCTTTGATCATATCTGTGGCCTCCCCTGGACTTGGTGCAACAGGTTCATGTCCTTCTTACATTGGGGACCCCAGAGCTGAACAGAGTACAGCAGGTGAAGTCTCACAAGAGCAGAGCAGAGGGTGGGAATAACCTCCCCTGACATCCTGGTGGTGGTCCTTTCGGTGCAGCCTAGCATACGGTTGGCTTTCTGGGTTGCAAGCGCACACTGACAGGTTATATCCAGATTTTCACCCACCAGCACCCCCAAGTCTTTCTCCACAGGGCTGCTCTGAATCCATTCTCCACCCAGCCTGTATTTGTGCTTCCTACTTTCACCTCCTCTCCAGAAAGCATGAATTAACACAGCAAATTTAGCATTTTTCTAACACCTTAAGTACCTTTGCTGTCAGAAACTGGTGTATTCAGAAAATGCCCAGTATTACTGTCTAACAACACATTGATAGTGAGTTGTTACTTCTTCACCTAGTATATATTATTAAAGCAATCACTGAAATGTTAACACACCATATGCATGAAATAAGTATAGTAGATAAAATATTTTTATGACTTTTGTGTAAAACCCCATTAAAAGAAAGACATGTTGCAACTGACAGTAATGTGTTACCTAAAAACTAGATTCCTTGGAATAGGAGTGGAAAACCTATCAGCCACTCAGCCATAGGAGAGAAGGGGGTCAACATCAGGCAATTCTTCCAGCTGGAGATAGAAATATATCTGAAAACATTAATATCTCTGTTTTGAGCTTTGACATCCAACGCACATGTACAGTTGACGTTTGCTTCTCAGTTAAGCCAGAATGTAGACCTTTGGTATCTCTGGTGATTTTTGAACAGCTACAAAATCACTTGTTTTGCTGCTGCTAACTGAAACAGAATAAAGCCCTTCTTAGCTTAAGAGAACTAAACTCAGATCTCTTCTACTCTAAGAGGATAACCATAAGCTTATGGGTATATTTACCACTCCTCAAGCACAGCTGTGGTAACCACAGTCCAGCTAATAGGTGTGGGGCTAATAACATGGAAAGCAAGATGAGATGTAATAGCATTACCTGTTCTGTTTCTGTGGACTGCTTCTGCATTTCAATTTAAACAGACAAACAAACCTGAAAGAAAATTATGCACAGATCAGGTCCATTTCTGCTCTCTCCCATGTAGTGTTTAAATCACTGCACTACAGAACTAAGCTTTCTCTTACCTGCTTTTTTTCTGGTCTCATGGCTCTTACATCCTTTGCTGTAGAGTTGCCCATTTCCAGGAGCAAGGTAGAGATGCAGTTTTCAGTATCATGTCTAAAATTATACATGTTCTATTCTCGTGCAAAAATAATTAATAAATTGCTATGGAACTTCTTTTTCCTGTGTTTTACAGTGGAAAACATTGTGACTTACATTTTATTCTCAACTCCATGCTCTTTTAATGTATAATTCTGACTTAAGAGATACAACATACTTAAGAGACTTTCAATGTCTAAATAGATTCAGGGCTTCAGATTAGACTGCAGTCCTGGATTTAAAAATCTATATTCTATTTCAGTAACATAAGTTGTATTTTGGAGCTTTTCCTGGAAAACCATTTTCAAACTGTGGCTTAAACCATGACAAGGTATGAAACTAGATTTTATTTATGGCCTTTAACATACTATCCTGGTTTTGGCAGAGCTGAGGATTTTCTCTTCCCCTGGGCATCATCAGAATTTTCTGTCACATTGCACCTTAGATTTCTTTTAATTTTTTTTTTTTTTATTTTGTTCTTAATTGAAAATTTAGGATTTTTAGTGATCAGAATACAAAATGTACACCTTGACCTCAAAGTCCCTAATGCCCAAATGCTTAGCTAGTGTCAGTGATGACTAACACCACTGACACTCTGGCTCCAGATAGCCAGTGCATTCCTTTGGGAACTTAAAGTGACCATTTAGACATTTAACCTTAGACATAAAACTCTGCAATTCAGGTCTTAACTGCTTGGTACTCATCTCCATAAGAAGAACACCTCTCTTTGGAAGATTGCACATTATCAGGTCTGGTTTTCATTTAATCACCAAGTAGCATAGCAACTGCCTTGTCTCTTACTAGCTGTGAGAGCCTAAGTAGATACTTCAAAGCCCCTCTTGAAATCATAATGAAAAACAATTTCTAGCTGAGAACAGTAGAATCATTTGCTTTATGTTCCCACGGCACCAGCGAGGAGAGAAGAGTACAATGAAGCTGAAGAGTAATGTGTTGACAGAGAGAGAGGCTGAAGGCTATAAAGACATGTAAAACAATAAACACTGTATGTCATGCCATCAAAACATTTCAGAGGGCAAAGCAGTTCAGGAAAACAGTCTGCTTTTGCAGCCTTACAGTTTGGTTTTTTTCAGATTCTATTTATTACAGAAAAATTATACCAGATGCCCCTTAACTTTCCACTGTAAGAAACGGCCAGCAATCAAGTGGTATTGTTACTCCAAGGGCTACCAGAAATGGATATTTAAATATTGAAAAGTATTTTTGCAAAAGAGCCTTTGTCCCTGCAGGTGTCTAGATTCTTTTGCTTTGCTTACACATTCATATTTTATGCATCCTGCAAGAATTGATTTGTTTCTGGATGTGCCTAAACTTGTCATATTTTCTTCTCCTTATTCCTATTTACATTTATTGTAGCATTGCAGAAACCCAGAGAGAAAAGACTGCTTAAAGCCAAGCTAGTGATCCCTTCTCTCTAAACTTGCGTCTCTACTCTAAACACAGGGAGGAATAAGGTCCCAAACATGCAATCCAACTGCTTTCTCTGCTGCCCTGGGTACGTGGCTTGACCTGTTGTGTCATTATTCACGGATAATGCAGGTTTATGCTCAGTCCTCTAATGAGGACTCACTGGGTACCAGACCAGGCCATGGCAGAGGTGACTGAAGCACTTAGGCAGCAAATGTTATTATAACTTTGGGAGAAACTGGGGCAACAGAAAAGAAAACCTGAAGATACTAAGACAGCACCCAAAAGGCTGAAGAAAGCGTTATCCAAGATCTATTTACTGAGCACATCAGTGCTGCAAGTTACTACTAAATGAAGCCCTGAAGATGCAGAAATCGCCAACCTGCTTTCATAAGACATCTACTACAGCACCCTCTGCTCACAAAGGGAACTGATGTTTAGTTCTTCCTGTGCCAACAGAACTGTCATATTCTACCTTTCATATATTCCTGGCATATTTTGCCTTTCACCATTATTCATTCATGAGTCTACAATCTGCTTTTCTTCCAGGTTCTTCACTTCTCCAAATAGCTCGGAAACTTTGTTATTATACTTCTCAAAATTTCCATTTTTTCAGTGATGCAGATAACAGAAAAAAAAGTTTCCACGCATTTTTACATAACTAATGAAGATTTGCATACCACTAGTAGAAATAGGTAAGACTATATACCTTTTCTCTCAGTCTTTGAGCACACAATGCACGAATTTCACCTCTATTTACTGCCTAATTACTCCTCACATGAGGAACTAATTTGAGTAGCTACATGATGAACTGATATAATTATACTCTGCAGACTGAGGCAACCTCTCTATGTGGGCTTCACATTTCCCAAGTATATATCACCTTACTCAGATTCAGAATGAGACTCTGCATTTCCCAAATAAACAGATAAAAACAGGGCATCAATCAGCAAGTATATTTAATAATTACTAAAACTCATTTTAGCACTGTTGCTGATATCAGTTTATTAATTTTTCATCTCTTGGACCACAAATTTATGTGGGTCTCATTTTTTATTTGTTTGATGACTGCATTCTCTAAATTCTTAACTTCAGCACTTTGTAAGCCCAGCCAAAATTATTTTTCCCCTTGCAGGTCCTACCACTTTTGATGGTTTATTTCATTATTTCCATGTTCCACTCACAAAATTCTCTATAAAACCTCTTTCTTCCTTCTCTATTTCACATGCTCAGTTGCTGAAGCACTTCTTCCTGGGCTGATAACTGGGCAAGCTGTTCCCAGGTCTGGAGCCAATCTATAGGTCAGCCAGTGGGAGCAGTCACAGAAACACTGAACACCATCCCCCAGAGGCCAACAGCTCTCCTCTCAAAATGTGTTAATCCTTTTCTGACGTTCTGCTGGCCAGCAGTCTTTTTCATAATGTCCATTCCTTCATCTTCTGAGCTGGTAGTTATTGTTTGTTTTCACAATGGTTACATCTAAGTATCAAAGCCCTAAGCCTACACTGATAATGCAGATCTTCTATGACAAGACCTTACTACAGCGGTTAAACACGAAGTGAATTAACAGCATAATTTTTAGTAAAGTTTAAACATTCAGGACTGTTGAAGTCTGCAGATGTAAGAAAACTAACAGCTGAAAGTTCTTTTTGCTTGAGCATTGCACCAAAGGGAACTCATGAGTTCAAAGACTTCTATAAAGCTAAGTGTGATGCAGAAAGTTGGAGAAATGGAGAAGTTGCCATTCTGTAGTTTCAACATCTTTGGCTTTTAATGGTTGACGTTAAAATTCAGGGTTAATTCTTGCCTCAGGCAAGAGAGACAAGAGCATAGCAATGGCGCTGTATGCAGCACAGTATAGCTACAATTCAAGAAAATGAAGAAGTGCCACTGTAGCAGTGTTTAGATGAGGATGGCTAGTGTAGACAGAAGAATATGCTGATATTGTGAACTTGTGTAACTGAATCTCTATGTGAGTTTTGTCAGCATAACTCCGCAGAAAGTTACAGGAATATAAACTTGCACTTATAGTAAAACATGAGTAGCGTTCCAACAGAATTATTAAAGACTATATTTTAGGTAACCTCTGTGAAGAGGAGCAGAATGGTAAATTCAATCCATGCTGCAGAGGACTGCGAAATACGTTTACTGAACACATTCTGAGTCAGCTTAAAGGCTTCCTTTCAGGGCCCATCATCGATGTGTCAACAGTCTTCTTAAAGCAAAGAGTAATTTAAACTCCACATAAGTAACACAGTGTAACAAGGGAAAGGGTTAATACAACATAAGTCTACAAGGATGTGTCTGTCTTCTACGTGAGTTCTTTTGCATATTCCTCTCTTTTGATACATTAGGCTTGAGGTTTTGCTTTACTTGAGCAAAAGCACTGTATGTCTCTCTTCAGAGAGACTTCTTAAATTCCACTCCTCCATCTTTATCAATTTAATGACTTCCACCTGTGTTTATTATCCTGGGGAAGATGGTCTGGTGAGCCCACAAAGCAGCAGAAGTAATCCACTATAGCTGCTGGGGGGTGGCTATTTCAGCTGCTGGGGGGTTGCTATTTCAGCTTCTGTCCCTCCTGATCATTCAGTTATGGAATTTGGTTAGTGGACACATGCCCTTCTTAACTTTCCTCATGAAAGCAGTGCCCATAGAGTCATTATTACAAACTGCTTCCAGCCTGTTGAGAGAGAGTTTTTTATCAAGGGCCATTAGTGGGGTTAGCGTTGCAAAGCAAACAATAGGAGAAACGGACATTATCCAGAAGGAGAATCCTTGTGATGCCCATTAAAGAAACCAGTGCAGACACACAAACTGCTGCTGTACTGACTTTGGTCTCCAGAGAAAATGGCAACTCATCTGTGTGAGCTCAGGTTAAAAAGTGATTTGGATGCTCAATGTTAACTGTTAAAGCTAGATTCTCACCTTGTGTATTGTTGTGGTTTAAGCCCAGTCAGTAACTCAAAACCACCTAGCCGCTTGCTCACTCTTCCCCTTCTTCCCCACTCCTAGAGGGACGGGGAGGGGAATTGAAAGAATGTAACTCCCACAGGTTGAAATAAGAACAGTCCAGTAACTAAGGTATAACACAGACCACTACTGCTACCACCAATAATAATAATGATAAGGGATATAAACCACTCACCACTCGCCGACTGATACCAAGTCCAGTCCAAGCAGTGACCTAACCCTTCTGGCTAACTGCCCCCAGTTTATATAGTGGGCATGATGTGCTGCGGTATGAAATACCTCTTTGGTCAGTTTGGGTCAGGTGTCCTGTCTCTGCTCCCTCCTGGCTTCCCCTCCTCCCTGGCAGAGCATAAGACTCAGAAAGTCTTTTGTCAGGCTACTGAGCAGCAATGCCTTTGTCAGGCATTACTGAGCAGCAACTAAAACCATCGGTGCTATCGGTGCTGTTCCCAGGCTGAAAATCAAAACCACAGCACTGTACCAGCTACTAAGAAGGAGAAAAATGACTGCTACTGCTGAACCCAGGACATGTAAAAAC
>JAOEHX010045035.1:0-16450 GCA_025448015.1 Bolborhynchus lineola | reverse complement strand
TTAAAACTTCTGCTGTTGCTATTTATTATTGAAAATGGCATATTTAACAGCAAAATGTCCTGGTTTCTGAGATTAGAAAAAAATAAATGGGGAGCCTTGATTCTGTATGTATGCACATTGATACTTGATTGTGAATAATACTTTTAGAAGTTGTTTTTATACAACCCCATTGGTGATACAGGTTGGTGCAGTAAATTACAATATTACAGTGTAGCATAGTGTTAATGCAAAATATGATTTGCGCTTTTTTCCTAGTTTTCAGAACTAAACAGTATTGCAAGACAGCTAAACCAATGAATGTGCAACTCTGCTGGTATTGTACAGTTCTGCTAACTGCAATATGCAAATATTAACATGGCACAATACACTAGCTCTTTAAAAAAATAAGAAGCTGCAAAGCATTGGTATGTATACGCTGGCAATTGATTGATATAATTTAAATCATGCCAAAAGCTTAAAAAAGTAATTGGGCATGTGTTAGTATCCTATAAAAACTGAAGAAGCTACTGAAAGCCATGGCATGGCTT
The DNA here is from genome assembly GCA_025448015.1 of Bolborhynchus lineola. Taxonomy (NCBI): domain Eukaryota; kingdom Metazoa; phylum Chordata; class Aves; order Psittaciformes; family Psittacidae; genus Bolborhynchus; species Bolborhynchus lineola. Next base: position 15,923 of record JAOEHX010045035.1, on the reverse strand, counting down.
TAAAGATCAGATGTCTACCATAGTGGTACCCATGGCTGGTTTGTTGTTTTTCTCACATATCTTGGCTCCAGCTGTGTATTTTCTATGTTTGGGAATACAGCAAGTGAAAAAGTAAAACCTGACCTTTTGTTCAGGAAACAGATTTAGCTTTTAAAGAAAAGTATCTCTAGTAAAGTCATGGGGTTAAAAGGACAATTAATTGTGTTGAATGACTTCAGGTCCTCCTCAGGGAAGATGAGCTAATTTTGATAATATGGATAATAAAAATAATCTTGGAGCTCTTCATTCCAGTTCTATAACTGCACTTCTCTTCACCCTATCACTGGTCACCATCTCATAAACAGTTAGTTTGAGTCTTTCTAATGCTGAGACTGCATCCTGTATTTTTCCTTAACATGGTCAATAGAAATTTTATGGGAAGAACAAATTTGTAGGATTAGGCCGGTGCTTACTGCACTCATAGCTTTTTACTCTACAATCACTTAAAATACATATTAGTTTGCATTTTGCTCCGTTAATTTCTTGAGAGATTGTCAGTATCTTGTCCTCTATAGTCTTCACTTAGCTTCCTAAAAGCATGGAAAATTTATGTTATTTAACACTTTGTAACAAATTGTTTACACTGGCAGCCTGTATTTTGAGTTACTTAATATTTGATTGGAGCATATAGGTAGAAAGCTGGCAAAAACCTGTGCTGCCACAGAACACGACTGTGGCTTTTTCTCTCATCCAACTTCCTTTAGACTGCTCGAATATAAAAGGAGGGAGAAGCTCATGCCATGCAGATACATCAGCCTTCTTGGGTTATCCAGAGAGTGAAATGCCCTTTGCTTCTCTCCTCTGTCCCTTTGTATGACCTGAAGAAACATGTTTCTGTATGAGCACGTAGCTTTCCAGCCATTATACCTATCTGATAGAAAAATCAGGATCTAGCCTTGGCAGAAGGGCTTAGTATATTCCTCACAGAACTCAATTCTTTAAAAAGGAGAAAAAAGACATTTTGGCTTCTTTCTGCAGAAAGCAATCTATATTTTGATTATATCCAAGTGAGGGTCAAGATTCTTTATAATGCACTACCTAGATATCTGCAAATTACAAAATACAGATGGAAAATGCAATATGAATTCTAGCTATCTCAAAATGTGAACCACTCTGTTAGAAATAACTTGGATGAACAAATACATATCCTCATGCAGAAAAGTATTCTTACTCTCACATAATGCATAATGGTCATCTCTTGTCTGTGAGAGAAGAAATTTGATCCAATGCTTTAAACTGAGGCAGTTTCAAATTACAATATGTTGTAAAAAGGGGTTTTTTTGTGTGTTTTAAAGCCAGATAAAAAGCTCTGTTGATCTTTGCTCAGACCCTTTAAATAGTAGTAAGGGAAATGTTGGGACTGTTTCAGTTCAGAAGTCATGCAGCCTATTGTATGTCTGAGAAATAACCACCACTAAAGTTTTTACAGTGTGGTACTTTGCAAAATATGATCTGAGGATTTAACATGAAAGGTTTCTTCATAGTTTTTCATTTAAACAACCAGCATTACTGCCAAAACACTGATCGTGGTCCATATTTGTAACAGGTTTTTAACACGACGCAGCAGGTTTGAGTGACAAGATTTTTAGGTCCTGTACCCTTTAGATTTTAGTGTGATCTTTTTCATGTTTCTAATGCTTGAGGCTTTACTGCTTGACTTGACAAAAACCAGTGTTGCTGCCATCTGTAAGTTTTCCTAGACTATTCCTTTTACTAACTTAAAAACTGGCCTTACTGAGTTCAAATAAGCAGTATCCCTTTTAAGTGACCTTTGCAACCCAAGTGTTACTTGCTGTGGTTTGCTATCACTGAGGAGACATTAAGACCTTTCGTTCCCATTAACACTTAAGCTCAGAAAATGTTCTTAGTATGTCTTAATTTCAAAACACAACCTCAGTCCCAGTAGTCCTAAAAATTCAGTTGCTAGCACACTGGTTATTAAGTGCGTTAATGCCTACAAGGCACTGCAACACACTTGGGTGTTTGGGGAATGTAAAGTGAAGGTGAAATCTTAATAACTCCTTCCTTAGGATAAATTTTACTCTTGCTCCATCAGACATCCACGCCTTTAACAAAGGACAGATTTATTATGATTTTTTTCATACCACAATGTTAATATTGTTAATACTCATTGTAAACTATTGTACAAAGATTAAAACAAAGCGTCTGAAAGCAATTCAAGAGTTTTGAAAAGTTAGCCTCACCCTCTTCCCAGCTACTTGCATCTGTCCTGTTTATGGTTTAAAAGAAAAACATCATCTTGAAGAAATAATTTCACTGAGGCTAAAGGGATACTGTCTTGTTCAGATGCCATGAATTGTGATTGTGATCTGACAAAGCTGTCTTCTCTTCTTGTGTTGTATGGAATGTCTGCATCATGCTTTCTGGGATATTTTTATTGAAATGCTCCGTCTGCGTTTCTGCAAAAAGAGATTTGGTTGCTCTCCCATGGCAGTCAGGTCTTTCTCCCTTTTCTTGTGTTCTCTTGACACTTTTGTGGAACTTGACAAGCCTGGAAAAACTAATTTTTTTGTAAAAATTTGTACAATAATGTTATAAAAAGTTTATAACCCTTGAACTGTTGTGTTAATTCTTGTGCAAAAACAGTATATTCAGAATAAAAGTTTATCACTTAAAATCAACTGCTACTTTAATTGTTCACTCTGTATAATACAAGCATGTAAATAAGGGCCTATATAATTTGCTCTATGATACTTCTCAGTTTGATATAGTATTGCACCCAAGCGTCTGAAAGAGAGTTATTTTTTCAGCATGGAGACAGTGACTTAACACAGTTCTTGTTTGGGGTGCAAAGGAGGGTGTGCAGCAAACCCTCATTTTTGCTTCATTTGTAGCTGTGAAAAGTTAAAAAAAAATGGAGAAAAAAAAAAAATAACCAACAAAAACTGAGAGTCTGTTCAGCACTGAGTAAAAGAACAGTCTGCAAAGCATCTGTAGCCCTGTCATTCTGCAACAATAGCTTTTGTAAGGATTGCAATTTACTAACTTGTAAACACTGCTGAAGTCCAAGGGTTCATCCGCATGGAGACACAGAATAAAATCAGATGGCTCAGATACAGAGGTGAGTGCTGCACAAGTTGTTGCCCCACCTCTATACAAAGATTGCTGTGTGATTTATGAAACAGCTTTGTTGCTGCTGCCGCCGTTCTCAGCTAAGCATTAAACTCAGTGGATCTATGTACCTTAATAAACAGTCTTGGGATGTTCAGGTGTTGCTTCACTGGGTTTTCAGGCTTACTGCGGTGGCAGTGTCAGCCTCCATCAGAAGGACAAGGCAGGTGGCTGCAAATTTTAGGAGCCTGATTTTAATCCTTGACTGCCATTGTGTCAAAGCCCAAGAGTGGCAGGAGCAAATTGCTGCTGGATTTACTGGACCCCTGAGGAGTCAAGATAAGAGAGTAAGAAATCAAATGCAGATTCTAGTGCTGCAAAGTAACAGGTCTCCCATGTGGAAATGCTGCAAGGCCCTGCATGACACTGAATATCAACATCCAGAGATTACTGGCCCCAACTAGATTAAACATTGCTGCCTAACTACATGATTACGTCCACATGCTGAACTCATTGTATCATGTTTTCTGCATGCTGATTGCCATTGAGATGTAGAAATAAATGAAACCCAAAAACCCCTTCCTGGTACACTTTTAATTCAATTTCTATATTACAACACACAAATCACTAAGTACCAGGAGCTGAGAGTCTCAGAAAGCACAGAGTTTCTTCCCCCATGTCTAGAACATACAAGCATCTTTGACTTCATCAGTTTGATTTGGGAATGGCTGCACTGCAGTGAGATATTCTATACTAGTCCAAGTGCAAATCAAGCCAGAATACACTTGGCCTGCCATATCCTATTATTTTGAGAGATGACTTCACATTGTCCAGTGCAGCAATCTTGCTGCTAGCCATCCACGACGATCAAGATGTTATATAACGCTGATGCTGTAAAACCCCTTCACCACCACAGCTATTAGCCCAGAGGCCCCTGTAATGCTTGACTGGATAAAATGCATGTCCTTCGTGGTACAACATTTTCCCTGCCTGTTGCATAAGACTTTGAGAGAAATGTCTCCACTTCCAACAGGCTTTTGGGATCCCAAAGCATATATGGGAGGAGGGAAGGAAAATGAGACTTTTTCAGGAGAATGGTTTTAACTAAATTCTAACTGTATTTCCTCTGTTTGACATATATAGAGAACAGAAATAGAAACCTTTCAGTAAAGCCTCTCCTTTTAACAGAACACCAACAACTGTTTCTTTTTGGGGTTGAACCTCTTTTCTTTGGATCTCACAAGCATTTTCTTGACCATCAGTGTACATCCCATGTTTTGTAGAACAGATATTTGAACATGGTAGCCAGTGTTTCTCTTGGGGAAATGATAAACATATCTGTGATTTGTCTTACCTAACTCTAGTTGCTGGCAATCAGTCATGAGTTCACTCTGCAGTGAAGAGAGTTCAGGAGCTTGCTACATGGGCTGCTGGTCCTGCCCAGGCTTTGAGCATCTGCCTTAGTGACCAGAAGGTGGATTCTTAAGAAAGAATTTCCTACTGCTGTTTTAGCAGTATGCTTTTTCAAAAGCAAATTATCACATTAAGTAAAAGCTGTATCTGCTGCTTAATACATTACTCTCATGTTTAGTTTCTCATAGCCTCTTAGTGCTGCTAGTTTCTGACAGCCATTTTGAGACAGGAAATATGAAGTACAGGACTTCAATGGTATTCACTCTTCCTTTTCAGAAATTCTTTCAATTATTTTTTCAGTCACTAAATTAATTCTTTCACAAACAAAATAAAATGTGTGGAATCAGGAGTGGAAGCTATCTCAGAATTTCCATTTTAACTTGGCTGCTTTAACTCAGACTCTTTTTGTAACCCAGACTCTTGTGATCTCAGCTTCCATTCTGTGGCTTGATTGTTTAAAAATACATTTTTGGAGCATTGTAACACACACACACACACACAATGAAAAAAGTAATTAGCATGCTTGGAACATTGACTAATAGTAGTATGGTTTGGTATGTGTGGTTAACATGTATTATTCCTGAAAGCTATTTCAAGAGTCCAAACAATTAATATTCACTATGGCGAGGGTTAGTCAGTTTGCTATATAAGTTCTTACATCTTCAGGAATCAATTAGCTCTAAAAGAAAATTGCAGACAACTGTGATTCGGCATTGCCTGGAAAGATACTGTAATACCTAATTTCAAACAGCCAGGGAATCTGGAGCATTCTTCTGTCCTGCTTACCTGTAGCCTGTGCAAAGGATAAAAGACTCCATATAATGGTAGGGTTTGCTTTTCTCATCTTTTGGAAATTCCAGCATGGGAAATAAGAGGCATAAAGATTTTGAGAACCTGAGGCTAAATCCTGTGCAGTGGGATTCACAGGTGAGCACTGTGTGTCTGTGTTCCTATGCTGATCAGCGGAGATCCATGCAATATAGTCAATGGAGGAGGGAGAAATTCAGATGCCCTACCAGTGTGGTTGCAGCCGCACACTCAGGCTTTCTATTGAAAATGAGGCATGAGGATGCTAGATCCAGAGAAATACAGACCAAGAAGTGGAGATGGATTAATTCAAAACTTAACTTTTCTGTTTTGCTGGATCAATAGGATCCTAAAATCTGGGCTCAGTAAACTTCTCCTAAAGGAAGAGAGATGTGAAATTCAGACTCTCAGCTACCAGAGAATGATCCAGACTTTTGTCCGCTTTAACAGTCATTGCTATGCAGACATAGCAGAAGAGATGCCAAACTCCAGGTCCTGAGAGAAGCTTGTTTGGTGACTGTGGCTAGAGTACAGTCTGGGCCAACTACTTTGGAAAGAATTGAATTCGAAAGTAGAGGAGAGGTAGCGGTGGTGGTGAAGGGGATGTTACTCATCCTTTGCATCATCTGCTTCCACTTAAAGTACTTGTCCCAAAAATGTAAACTGTGTTTCTAATCTGTCTTTATCTATCTATGGGAGAGGCAATCAGCACTTACAAACAGAGGCAGCAATGAAATCGGACCTACAAGCTAGATGGCTACCTTGAGAAGTCTTGTCACCAGGCTACTGAAGGAAGGTCTACAAAAAGCAAAAACAAAGCAGCTGTAAAATGTTATTTTACTTTTTTTTTTTTTTTTTTTTTAATTATTATCGTCTCATTATGGCATAAGCTCCAGCTTTGGGGTCTGGCTATTGCTTGGAAAATGTGTTGCTTATAGATTCAACCAAAAATGTCGTATGTGCTTGTGACAGTATCCAACTTTTCATAACCCTAGAGCTGAGGCAGTAGCATAGAAGAACAGTAGTGACAGATCTCTTATTTTGAGGATCACCCTACACTGCTTTAGCTGCCAGATCATGGTATGGCAAAGGAAGTTTCTTTTCTTGATCTTGCCTTGCTTTGCAACCAGAGTAACATAGCCAAGAAGAAAACAAATAGAAAATAATTTGCAGCTGCAACAGTGCAGAGAGGGCACATCTGGCACCACAGTAGTGGCTGCTACTCTCCCTGCTGCATATCTCCCAGACAAAGGGGAATACCAGGTGTTGTCAGCACTACCTGATGATTCTCTGGAAGTGATGGGAATGGTTGTACAACTCAATCACAGAATCATATAGAAACATAGAATAGTTAGGGTTGGAAAGGACCTTAAGATCATCTAGTTCCAAACCCTCTGCCACGGTCAGGAACACCTCCCACTAAATCATGCCACCCTAGGCTCTGTCCAGCCTGGCCTTTTAAACTACTAGGGATGGAACATTCACAACTTCCCTGGGCAACCCATTCCAGTGCCTCACCACCCTTACAGTAAAGAATTTCTTCCTCATATCCAATCTAAACTTCCCCTGTTTTAGTTTGAACCCATTACCCCTTATCCTACCACTACAATCCCTAATGAAGAGTCCCTCCCCAGCATCTCTATAGGCCCCCTTCAGATATTGGAAGGCTGCTACGAGATCTCCATGCAGCCTTCTCCAGGCTGAACAGACACAACCTTCTCAGCCTATCATCATACAGGAGGTGGTCCAGTCCCCTGATCATCCTCGTGGCCCTCCTTTGGACTTGTTCCAACACTTCCATGTCCTATATTGAGAACACCAGAACTGCACACAGTACTCCAACTGAGGTCTCATGAGAGCAGAGTAGAGGGGCAGGATCACCTCCCTCGCCCTGCTGGTCACGCTCCTTTTGATGCAGCCCAGGATACGGTTGGCTTTCTGGGCTGCGAGCACACACTAAAGCTGGCTCATTTTCAGTTTATCATCAACCAACACCCCAAAGTCCTTCTCCGCAGGGCTTCTCTGAATCTTTTCTCTGCCAATCTGTATCTGTGCCTGATATTACTCCGACCCAGGTGTAGGACCTTGCACTTGTCATGGTTAAACTTCACCAGGTTGGCATAAGCTCACCTCACAAGCGTGTCAAGGTCCCTTTGGATAGCGTTCCCTCCCTCCAGTGTATCAACCAAATCACAGAGCTTGGTGTCATCAGCAAACGTGCTGAGAGCACGCTCAATCCCACTGTCCCTGTCACCGGCAAAGATGTTGAACAAGACTGGTCCCAACACCGATCCCTGAGGGACACCACTAGTTACTGGTCTCCAGCTGGACATTGAGCTGTTGACCACAACTGTATGCATGCAGCCATCCAGCCAGTTCTTTATTCACTGAGTGGTCCACCTATCAAATTGATGTCTCTCCAATTTAGAGACAATGGTGTCATGTGGGACAGTGTCAAACATTTTGCACAAGTCCAGGTAGCAAATGAAGCAAACTGGTTTATCTATCTCTCTGTTTCCCCTCTATAGCATGAGGGGATTCAAAGATTTTCTCTGAGTTTTCAAATGCCTAAAGTTTCACTGAGAAAAATTGCAAATCAAAGAGAATAGCCTTAACTGCTTCCACACGTCTTGAGGAAAGTAGATGTTAAACTATAATTTTCAGGTATTAAGGGTTTCTTTGGTAAATATGCTAGTGGGCATAAATATTTTTGTGCTTTTTAGGTGGTACGCATGTGCTTCTAACAATCTGCTGGTATGCTTTTCTTTCACAAGGTCAAACAGGCCCACTGTACTTTTTCTGTGGCAGATGACATGAGTAAAACCCTACTTTAGAGCAGACTGCATGTAAGGCCTCTTCTGCAGAGCATAAAGGGGAACCTACAGTGTAGCACTTGATTTTTTAGAATCTGTAGTTGAGTGGATGTCTTAAATAGAAACTGCCTTTGTTCTGAATGAAAACCTATCCTGGACACTGAAGAGATAGGCACCTTTATTGTTTCCAGAAGAAGTTGTCCCATGTAAATGGATATTCTGTTACTAGAGGGCTTTTTATGTTTTTTAATAGCTTAAATAGCCATTTTAAAAGTACAGAATAGTGTGGAATGCTGCATTTTATAGCTCAGCTGTGTTCACCCTTCTGCAACTGACACTCTGAACTGCCTTCACCATAGCTAAAACTTTTGCGAGCTGATTTACACAGTCCAGTGCATTCCAGAATCAGGTTCTGAAACAGTGCAGATCCTGATGACAGTGGCAACAGTGGAGCAGTTTTAAACCCACCCAGCCAATCACAACATCTAGTTTATAAATACTTTAACAAAAAAAAATGCATGTTGAGCTGATTGCCATTAGGAATCACAAGATTTTTCATTGCTTTGTGTTAGTATTTTTCTGCACTGTGGGTTATTTTTCTAGAATTTATCACGTGTGTATGAATCTGTATCAAAAATAAAGCAAGCTAGTTAAGGACAACATGGAATAAGTGTTATACTGGCCATAAACTTTCTCCAATAGATAGAGAATCTCTTACTAAACCAGGGAATTTAATAGCTATAGCTTTATAGGTTATCAAACATACTTTAGTTCTTGTAAATTGACAGTTGTTGAACCAAATAGCTTATTTCAATCTGAGCAGATCAGAAATGTGAAGTGGTTCAACCAGCTGTATATCAGTGGGGCTGTATTTAAAATGTATGCAGATACTTAATTTGCTGCTTGTGATAGATGAACTCTGTCTGAAGTTAAAAACTCAGAGTTGTCCTTTAATGTTTTCTTCTGGCACTGTTATGTATTGTAATGTACTGAATGAAGAGTCTGTCTGTTCAAGACTGCCAGACATTTGCATCTCAGGGCAAAAACTGGAAAAGGAGGTTTTAGGATTAGCCACTTCTGAAAAGCAGACATACTTTATTAGGGAAAGCAACCCCACTTTGAGGAAATCTAAACTGGCATAGAAAAGTTAGTTGCTCTTTCTCTAGGCCAGTGGCACCAAGGAGCTTAAAGTCAGTGAGCCACATAAGCTTTGGTATGCCAGACTGTATAAATGATGCACAGAGTGCAATGCCCAAGCAGAGATGCTGAAGCTCATGCTGATTTCTTCTGAAGTTGCCATCCATACTGTTTACATCTCATCATTCAGGACAGTGACAATTGTTCTTTCCCATCTGCTATCTTTTCTCCTTCTCCCTAGCCCATGCAAGCTGCTAGCAGGTGTCAACCCTCATTCTCAGCAATGCAACAACGGAGCTGCTGCTTGCAGCAACTGAGGGAGTCTTTCAAATGTTTCTATATGCAAACACACAGCAGAACAAGCCTCAGCCTCTCTGATGGCATTACTCACCACTGGTAGAGTAAACTCTGACAGATGAAATTCATAATTAAAGCCACAAATAATAAATTTTGAAAAGTATGTCTAGAGTGTCTGGATGTAGTTTGGCATGGACTAATGCAACCTTTGGCATTGCCAGACAATTGCCTTTGGAAAGACTGGGTGGCCTTAAGTTAATTTGTTCAGCTTTTGCTTATGTAAAAATGTTCAACTTCATGACATCTGTTATGAACTCAGAGGATATAGATGTCCAACTTGCATTTATATGAAATAGAACCAGATGCAGCTGTTGGGAAACAGACTATAAAATCATCAGAATATTTTTTAAGTGACTTCACTGATATTTTGCCTTATGTTTTCATACCGTTTATGATTAATATTTTTAGAGGTAATTTATCTTTCATCCTGGGTTCCACTATTGTTGACCTAACCTTAAGAAAACATGATAGAGCTTGAGAAAAAAGAACATTCACTGAGTGTGATATTTTTGTATATTTCAATAGGTGAAACATGAAAGTTTGTACCATTATAAATTACAGACATTAGAAGAAAATCATGCATTTTTTCAAATTATTTTTTTCTGCCAAGCAGAGCAAATCTGAAGAATTATTGTCTTTTTATTATATCGTTGTAGAAGATAACACTATGTCAAGCAGATTAATGACATATTGTCCTTTTAACTCAGTAACTATGATTGATAGAGGTCAAATATATGTAGCAGGCTCTCTCTCTACTTATTTTTTATTAGTAATGGTAGGTTATAACAATTAAAGACCAAAAGCCTAATTTTCATTTCTAGTTGTGGAAATTCAAGAAGCATATTCTGAAAGTAGAAATGTTATTTATGGAAAAAAATAAGCTTTCTGAGGATTCTAGTAGTGCCATCTGGTTGCTCCACCAAACAACTGTTGCAGTCAATTGTCTGAAAACCATAGAACTGAAGCACTTGCTTTAAATTTAGCACTTGTTATACTATATTGCTAGGTGGGCAAAGGAGACACTGTATGTGAATAAAGCCATGTGTTTAAATAGTCTCACTGAATATAAGTATTTAACAGCTAATACATTGACGTCTACAGTGGGATTTCTATTATGATCCTTTTCAAAGCTACTTTATCCTTGAGGTCTCACAGCTAATTTTGTCTTCTGCTATTTTGAAGTTCCATGCATCCACACTTTTAAGAAAAAACAAACCCACACCATTTTTAAGAATGATACCTTCAACTCTTAAAATGAGATATTGCAATATGAGCAATATGGGATACCTGGCCTTTATGGCATACTACGTGTCCGCTTACAAGTCATAATTAGTTTCCATGGTAGAAAATACCCCTTTGCTACATGTATTTCCCTGTTGCGTGAGTTGATCTTGTTTATTTATATTTTGGAGGAGGGGAAAGATGTCAGTACTTACATTAGATAATGTCATATTCAGTACTGAGTTAACTTCCCCAAAAGACAATAAGCGGTACTCATGGGGAAAACATTTATCTCTCAGATCTTCCACGTTTTTATCTAATTGTCAAAGAAAAAAAACAAAGTAAAGACTTAGGTTTTATTTTTACAGATGAGCAAGGAAGGTAAATACCCAATAATCTAATAGTCAACTCTTAACACACATTCAGGTAGTGTGAAATAATCACCAGAATGACCTCTACTCCTTCAGCTCAAGGAAGCTGGGTAAGAAGCTTGAAAGAATAGATGTGGAGTGTGCTGCTTAAGAGTATCAGAAGATCTTCTTAGATTTGCTAATTGATCATGGTTTCATGTAATTCCCTAAAATGTGGGTCTGACTCTCATATCTATACCAGAGAAGACAATTCTGTTTCTCAAATGTAAACTATCACATTCATAAATAAGCAATTTATGGTGTTAAACCAACAGAATTGCTGCAAAGTAATACCAAGCACAATTGTTTCAATGCCAGTTAATCAGCTGAAAAAAACCCCACGTATTGAAAACCTGTTTGGCCCTTTATTGTCTATTGTCTATGCAGATTGGTAGGTCCAGTTATCTAGACTAAATTCATTCTCACACTGGGAAGTGGTGGCAGTAGTTTAAGTCAAAAAAGCAAAAATGTTTTTATCAAAAAAGTTTGAGATTCTCTTTTGCTCAGTCACTTGGTTTCTAGCTTTTTAAGTCCAGTTTCTTCCTATTTTTCTATGAAGAATTGCTTTTAACAAACTAATAATAGAAAGCTGAGACCCAGGAGGAGGATTTTAAAATCAAGGAGTATTGTGAGATTCCTGGTAGAAAAATTTGTTGAGGGGTGGGGTTTGTTTCTTATTATTTCTTTTTTGTCCTTCATGCACCTGCACATTTTACACTGTTTTTTAAACAGCTGTGTTTGGTTGTGTAAGTGTTGCCTGTCACAAAAGCCTATGCCTCAGCAATCACAAGAAACTGTAAGCTGTTTAGTGAGTTATGAAGTTTCTCAGAACACTTTTCTAGCAAATGAATTAATATATTCCTTAATCACAGAGCAGCATTTGCAAGTAGTGCTAGAAAGATGAATGTGGGGTAATGTTACACATATGCAACTTGCTTTTTCTATTGGTGACTTTTTTCACTGTGCGGCCTATGCAAATCGATTAATGATAGATTTTTCTTACTCTAGTCCACGCTGAAACTCAATACCTGTCTTGCACTCTGTACCAAATCATAGGTATAAAGTAGACAGAGGGCTTGTTTAAAGTGCAAGAAAGTTACAAATATGAGACGGAACAAGAATGTCATAACAATACATTAATAAATAATGAATATAGGAGATCAGTGTCTTGCAAAATTAAAGCACATGAGCATCCTGTGTGAGCTGTCCTGCTGACTTCAGTGGAAAGCTCATGTGACTTGTTGAATTATCTAAACAAGAATTCTTGCATTAGACACAGGAAGGAATAGCTTTAAAGTACATTGTTTGGTTCTTTCTCCTTAAGGGATGAATGTTCTTGCACAAGAGAAATAGAGGTCGGATTTAAGGCCAGAGCACTCCCTCTTCTTAAAAGTTCATGCACAGAGATAATAATAAGAAAAAAAGGAAACTCTAACTTCTTTTGCACAATTCTGAGATCCCTGCTGCAAGTTCAGGTACCTGTATTTCATCACTCCTTTGGTAGCTATTCATTTGCATTTCCTTGTAAATGCCAGAGCTAGGTAAAATGTGGTATCAAGCACAGTTTGAAGATGCAGTGTTTTAAACATCGGTTTCCTGACAATTCTGCTTATGGTGAAGTAGCAGAGTGAAAATGTTTATACTCAACATGGGAACTTCAGTATGTCCTCTCTTCTTATGAAAGTCACCAAATATGAGGACAGGCTTTGCTTCTCACTGGCTAGTGCCACACACTCAGCAAGGATCATTCTCTACTAAAACCAAGAAACAAAAGAAAACTCAAGCCCCTAATAATCAAACCAAGAAATCCAGTGTTGACTTATGCTATTTAAGCCAGAAAGGACTGTGGCAACAAGAGTTATGAGTCTATAATAACTTGCCTGGGTATCTTTTCAGAGGGACAGTTACTGCTAACCTGTTAGATGATGGTCCTGATAAAAGCAACCTAACTTGCATGGCATTTATTGACACCTTTATCTCCTGTGTGATCTTCCCAGGCCAGGCTGTAACTTCTGCCTTTCTTGTTTGAGATCCAATTCCCATAACACTGCTTAGGAAAGTGCTGTGTAAGGTGAGCTTTCACTTTCGCTTCCAGTTCTGTCATGAATTTCTCCTGTTGACAGGGGAAAAAGAGCACACGTGTACGTAACAAAAAGTGTTTATTACCCTGCTCTAACTCAGTGCTTTGGAATGGATTTTCAATATAGAATCATAGAATTATAGAATAGTTAGGGTTGGAAAGGTCCTTAAGATCATCTAGTTCCAACCCAGGACACTGGGCAGGGACGCTATAATACTAATTGTTTAATCCATTCTGTATGAAATGGAAATGTTATTTTTTCTCTTCAGTTTTGGATGAGGTCTTTATCTTCTTTCTGGTTTATATCTATGCTGACAAGTTTATGACATCTCTAATATGTTTCCCCAACTATTACAGTTTAGCCAACTCCTCTGGCAGTGGAAAAGTACTGGTGTAGGGCTTACAAATGACAAGTATGAGACTTGTGAATGGCTGAGTTCTCATGAGCCACTACCATGAATAAGAAGTCAGTGTTTGTTAGCTGCTGCTCATGTCCATAACATAAATAGCTTCTGCAGTGTCATAAAAGGAGCCTTTGTACTTACAGTTTTGACTGGAGTGGTTGCTGTAGGGTATACCAGAGGAAGATGCTTTATGAAGATTAGAAAGTGGGAAAAATATCCTACCTAAGGGTCACATCCCATTTGTAACCAAAATGTCATCAGTGCAGCAGAGGAGGTTTCATTCACTTCAGCATTCTTCTAATATAACCCAAATCACAACTCTGTGGTAGATCAGAAACAGTTTGGGACTCATACCCACAATCATTTACATCTTAACTGTTTTTAATGGGAACTAGTCAATGACAAGACTAGTTCAGGTAAAAAGATTACACAGTAAAATAAATAAATAAAAGTTATTGCCCAAGATTAGAGGAAAATTTCCCCCATCCATTAGTTGTGGCTCACTACAGGCTATGGCCTTGGCTGAAGATATACCTCCACAATGGGACTGTGTGGATAAAGCTGTTTCTCCAGGCATATAGCACCAGCCAAATTCCTAATGTGGGACAACTCTCTAGTTACTTTGTGAAGTTAGGATGAATTAAAAACTGAGGTTGGTGGATAGATCCAGCTGCAAATGCTAATCACAAAGCTCCTTGGATATGGGGTACATTATATGTAACTCTGTACTTCACAGCCTTTATCTCATCTCTAATTACAATCAGCCTAAAGGAAGAAAAAAGAGAAACATTGTCAAAACCAGGCCAAAAACCCAATGTACGTGACCATGTTGCACAAGTGCAATCTATGTAATAGCCAGAAAAAATCACTTTCTGGCTTTAAAATGTATGGGTCATACTCTTAGTTCACATTCACAACTCATCTGGGACAAAATATGTCTTTCTGAGAATTTGTTTTCGTTTCCATGTGATTAATTATTCCTTTTCTGTTTTCTCACACTCAGCATAGGAGTGTAGCTTCTCTCCAGTTTCACACTCGGTGCTGAGACAATGAACTCCCTGCCCACAAGGCTTGCTTACTTCCATCTAAATGATGTAAAGCATGGTGCCTCCTACTTTATCTTTGTACTGACAATATGTACAGCAACTGTGAGTTACACTTACAGAAATCTTACAGCACTGTTTGGGCCTGAGGGTGAACTTAGAGTCTGCCTAAAAGATTTAACAAGAAGAGCTGGGAGATGATATTTAAAAGTTGTGGCATAGACTAAGTCCATTCACCTCCCCCAGGTATTATGAACAGAAAAGTTTAAGCAGGCAGCTCGGCTGTGTCACTTCGGATGAGTGAGGTAGGAATAAATACCCATGGTGTGACTTCCATACAGATGTGTTGTTGGTTTAAAGCAAATTGTAGTGTGAGTTTATGTGAGCTGTGTATGTAGGACTAGATAAAATATTTTCTTTAATATAAATGGACAAGGCCGTACACCTGGCTTACAGTTTGGTACATTTATTATGATTCTATGTCTCTTGAGTGTTATTTTCATCTGCTAAGAATCCTGATTAGGAGCTATCCAACCTTCACACCTTCAGTCAAAGCAGTTTGCCCTGGGAGGTACAAGAACAGATAAAATGGACAAGAAGTGTTCGCACTCATTCTGCAACTCAGAGGTGGGACAACTCTCCTGCTTGCAGGCAGGAGCTGTACAAACATGGCTTCTCCTGCCCACATGGAGCTTAGTCAGACAGAGAGCTCCAGGAAATCTTCACATCTGTGTGTGAGGTGAAAGCAGGAGCACACTGAGAGCAAGGATGCTGTGAGTCTAATACAGACTGGGGTTCCACATGAGCACACCTACCACTTCCCAGTTGGACAGTGGGTGCAGCCTTACAGGCAGGTTTGTGTTGTTGGTAATCACCGATGTGGGTTGCCACAAGGCAGTATTTGGAAACCAGCATCTTGGCAACTGTCATGGTTTAGGTCGTAAGTCATCCACGCAGTTTGCTACATGGAGAATCGAAAGAATGCAACTCCCACAGGTTCAGATAAGAACAGTTTACTAACTAAGGTATAACACAAACCACTACTGCTAGCACCAATAATAATAATGGCAAGAGAAATACAAGGAAAAAGAATACAACAGCTCACCACGAATACCCAGCCCGACCAA
>JAOEHX010045034.1:0-14838 GCA_025448015.1 Bolborhynchus lineola | reverse complement strand
CAGATGTTGAATAAAATCGTGCAAAAACAATTTTAATTGATTTTCAATAAATCAACTTTAAACCTGCATTTGTGTTCTTCATTTTATAATGAAGGAAGAATGCTTTATCTACAAATGCTGCAAAAGATCAAGGTTGCCGAGGTAACAAGAGCTTTAACAATGCAGCTTTCTCATTTAGGTTGGTGAGGGACTGGCACAGGTTGCCCAAAGAAGTAATAGATGCTCCATCCCTGGCCATGTTCAAGGCAAGGTTGGACAGAGCCTTAAGCAACATGGGTCTAGCATTAAGGTGTCCCTGCCTATGGGTGATCTTAAAGTCCTTTCCAAACGAAACCATTCTGTGATTCTCATGCAGTGTTTAAATTCTATTCTTATTCACTGTAACCCAAAAAATCAGCTTCAGCAATGCAGATAACTTAAGATTTGCATAATGTCAGATCAGAATGATACCAACCTCTTATCTTTGTAAGAGAAAGTATACTGAGTTTTGACACTCTCAGATGCATGTCAGGTATGAGCCTTAGATTCTCCTCCCCCCCTGGCTAGCCTAAATCAAGATGCCTTAGTATTAAATCAACACCTGTGACTTTGGGAAAATGCTTGTCTAGTTGAGCATTACACATTATTAACTACAAGTCCCAAGTTTCTCATTTCAGAAAAATAGTGGGAGGAAGCATCCCAAGGAACAGGTAATGGGAAATTGCCAGTTTGTGATAGCTCAGAAGGACAGCAGCAAATATTCATTTGAACTCAAAATGCACTTTATAGTGCTCTAACCCAATGATCATCTGTTTGTTCTCACAAACCCTTTTTAGAAAGGGTATTACAGAAGGCACTTTGTCCTGATCAGTTGTTCCAAGTTATGTGCATGTTCGTGCATTTACAGTTAACAGCAGTGCATTGGTCATGTGAGTTTAGAACAGTATTTTTCAACAGCAAAAATCAGCTGCCATCTAGTGATCCATTAAGCACTTCCATTAATACCTACATTTTCCTCTAAACAAACAATTACACTATGTGAAGTTTTTCCATTTCTCATTAGGTATCACCACAGAACATTAAAGTGTAGCAATCAAGAAACCCTAGTTATTAATATACAATAATTTCACATTATTCATAAGAGTAGATAAAAGATCCTGAGATGGAAAACCCAACATTTTGGAGCAGTTTTTTCAGTTTAGTCAAGTACTACACAGGACAAATCTGAGCTTGTTTACCACTTCACAAGACTCTCAATAAACCTGGCCTGTCCGGAAGCCTGCTAACCACATTGTTCAAATAACAAAACAGGAACTTCCTCTTTGTACTGTGTTTGAACTGATGAAGTAAATAATTACGATAGTACAACACTGTGTTGCCAGATCAGACGATACTAGAAGGAACAGTGGTTTGACTCAAGAAGATATGTGTTCAGTGAAAACGATCAAAAGCCCTTTTGGACACAGACATCCAAAATGCATGCACAAGTTCCCTTAACTGGTCTCCTGAAGCCCACACCATGAGAAATAATACCTTCTGCCTTCACTTCTTCCTATAGATAAGTACAAGTCCATTGCATCTCAACGCACTGAGGCACTTCCTTGCAACTCTGCTTGTTTTTCAGGCTGCAGCACTCTCCTCAGTCTATGACTATGTAGTACTGTGGAAAGACCACCTTACTAAGCATTTTATTCAACCAGCCACAGCAATTATGCTTTTTTTCCTAAGTACATTTAAAATAAATATTTCCATAGCAATTTGCCCTAAAGATTCATTATCTTCAACAGTTAAATAAGGCAACCTGAAACCATGTCATCTGAGCTGTATCTGATGTCTTTATAAACAATTCCTGTGCCTTCCCTCATTTCACAGATTTCTCTTGAGACTAATTGTAAAACTTGCCATTTTTGGTGCAGATACGAGACCAACAACTTGTAGTTATTGCTAAGAAATGGCTTATGTTAAGCCCTTCCCTTTTCCATGCTTTTCCCCCTGCTCCAGCAGTATCATAGAATAGTTACTGTTGGAAAGGACCTTAAGATCATTTAGTTCCACCCCCCCTGCCATAGGCAGGGACACCCCCCACTAAACCATGCCACCCAAGGCTCTGTCCAACCCGGCCTCAGAAACTCACTATTCACACAGGAGGAATAGTAGTACAGAGATGAGCAAGCACTATCTGTAAATTGTTCCAGAAATTAGCAAAAGCTCTATGACTTATTTTATGAATTTGTTTTCAAAACCAACAGTTTACGGTAACTAAAACAGTAGTAAAATTATTAAAATAAATTTAAAAATGGTAGTAAACACACCTGCACTGCTGAAGGCTCAGCAGGAGCATCTGAACTACATCATTTTCTCTCATGCTATCAATAGCTGTAATTAGTAAGACTTGGAACCCATACAGCTCACAAGTCCCTTTTCTTCCCTTAGTGTGTACCAAGTTTCTAGAAACAAGATACCTTTTTTAACTCTCCACCTAATACCTACAAAACTGGAACAGAGGTCTGTAAGAACAGTATAGTGCCAAGAGAAAAATTCTTAGAGCATGTATGTATAGTCTGTACCTTTATTGCAACACTGTAAAAGGACCAGGTATTAAACATCTTATTAAGATCATTTTTCTATTATGCTGGAGGATTTCAGGGAATGGTAAAAAACAGCTACCCATGACTGTTCATACAAAAAGCTGCTGACAGTTCAACCAATCCTGTTCCAGTTAGTGTGACAACTCATGATTGCATTCTCTGGAGAGACACAAAAAATGTAGAACCAGACACACACCACCACCCCCCAAAAGCCCTAATCATGCTTCAGGTATTACTCATGTTGCCTCTCCTCAAATCATTTTCCCCAGTCACTTCTCTCCCACAGGAGGACACCACAAAAGACTGGGAATAAGGAAGCAAGCTCAGGCACCAACTGGCCAAATAAATAGGAGTTCCTAAACTAACACTTCAGCACTTACCTGTGCAGGTAAGGTGGGGGCACGTGTACACCTACAATACCTGGGGTCATTACCACAAGCAGAGAAGAAAAAGCATGGGAGGAAAGGCGGCATGAGCTGAATTAGCAATTTTTAATTATTTTGAAGTGTCCATCATAGACACGTGTGTTTAGCCATCACCTTCAGTTCAGCATTGGCCAAACCCAACTTAACATCCTAAATCCTTTTCTCCATTGCTAGAAACTATTTCCTGCTATTACACCCTTAACTGCAGTGCTACTTTGCATTCAGGCAGATGTGAGGAGACTATAGAGAAATGATATTATTTAAACCCTGAAAATTACCTGCATAGCATTTGCATCATTCATCCTCCTCCCTCTGTGATAATCCTGTCCAGCTCATCCTTATCAGTGCTTTGACTACTGCTCCAGCTCCAGCCTTGACATGTTCCATCTCAATTCACCAGTTTCCTTTTAAAATATAACACTAAAGATCACTTTAGTAGGACGTTACAAAGACATAACCATTTTTGTTTACTCACTTAGGTTTCCCCCTATACCCCAAACTGCTTGTCTGCACCCTCAAGGCCTCTTATTTGTCTTCACGATTAATCAAAATACTGACCATCACTTCCCACATCACGCTGAGAGACTTTTCAAAATTCCTTTACAATCTCACTCAAAATGCCTGTTATGCATAGAAAAGCAGTTTTTATTCAAAATTCCTCTTCAAGTTTCTGTTGAGAACAACAATTTGACAAGTAGCTTGCCATGACAATTATTCTACATTTCTGCCCAGTCATGAACTATTTTTCTTTACTGTCATGCTCATGTAATGCCTACACTGTTAGAATGGCCTCAAAGAGAGATTTCACCTTCCTAAATACTACAGCAATACAAATAATATATGATGGAAAAATATTAAATCTGATACACATAGAAATGGTTCTAAATCAGTGACCACAACAAAGTTGAATTACATATATTTACACACATGCATACACACAATGATCAAGTCATACCAAAATGAAACTTACATAGAGCAACATTTGTATTTTTCCTTTAGAGACTCCATTACTACATGCAATGAAATTCACATACAATGAGAAAGGCATTTGTAGGTGTGCTTTAATTACTACTCTAGCTGTATCTTCATCAGCACTATTGCAGCATTTCCCAGTACATGACCCCTTGTAGCAAAGCATCCCTCAACCGTAGCTGGAACACTAGTTAGTGCGCAGGACAAGTGCCTCCAGGACAGCAACAGCAAAGTTAGAGAAACAATAGGTGGGAGAATACTACTAGGTATGTACTTCACAAGAATACAGAATCAAAACTCATTCTTCTCTCTCAAAAAATACACACATTTAATGTTGGTCTTTTAATTCTAAGAAAAAAGCAATTCCAAAAATACAAACTGAACATCAGAGTCAAGTCAACCACCATAATAAAATGAAACAACATTCACAACAGTTAAGTCTACGGACAGCTTAAGTTTGACAAATATTTCTTCCCCCTTCACTAAAGCCCCCAAGTACATTCCAATATTTAAATGAAACTTTATGAAAAATACTGCTGGTGTTCAGTTAGAATTAAAGGACTTGGATAAAGTGAAACAATAGAGACAGGTACAGATGGTGTGGGTAAAGTTACAAAGGCTTTACAGTTTGCATTATCCCAAGATATAAACATTCAAAAATTAACATGAAGTTGTGTTATCAAAATATTGCAGCTATAGGCAAGGCAACATTAAATTAATAGCTGAGGGTGTGAGAAAAAAACCACGCATTTTAGTGAAGGTAAACAGAAGTGACAGTTTTTAATTAGCGTTTATATAAAGCTACTATTACCTGGCCAGCCATAAGCCAAGCACAGGGTAAAAAGCCTTCTCTGCTTCCTTTGGCTATAAGGTGAAAGGGGAAAAATAAACTAATAAAAAATTTTTAAAAAAAGGGATTAAAAAAAAATTCACCTTTTCAAGATGTTCAAGATGAGCAGAAAAAGTCAAATAATCAAGTAAAGGAATAAGTACTAATTCCAGGCAGTACACTTTAAAACACTCTGCAATTGTAAATGTTACCTAGTTTTAGTTTGGTGGTAAACTGTAAGCCAGTAAGAAAACTAACTTTATGCAGTACACTGAATAACCACCAAAGTAAAAGTATTCTTCTGTTTACTCTTTGGCTAAAATCCCCTCAAAAGTAGCAGACAAAGAAAACACCCAATACTGGCAAGAGACTTTTCTTTTAAACAAGTAAAATAAAGTTAATCGATTTAAAACTTGGTACATTTTACAAAAACAAAAGAGGTAATGTTGTAATAAAATCAGTAACGTTACTTCAAATGGCAACAAACTGTTTGTTGACCCTGTGCAATAATCCACTTAGCTCATACTACATTTAACAAAACGTGACTGTTTCTACAGATATGTAGGAATCTGGTGTGCGATTGCTGTCGACTTAGTTTATAACTGGGACACAGAACTTACAATCAGAGTGCCACAAGAACTTCCAAACTGTTATTTCTAGGAGAGTTAATTTCAAAACGTTCAGATCCCACATTATTTAACAGTTAATTCACATGGAAAATAATGGAATATATAACCTAGAGCATATGAACATCAATGACTGCACCCATTGCCAGAACACACTGCACTGGTTTGACACTTTTCCTTAGTACATAGAAAGCAACAGCACCCAATAAGCCTGAGAAGAAATGCTGCTGTGTAAATACTGGCAACTATTCCTGAAAAAAGAATTATGGGATGTATTCTCAGAAGCTGCCCGATCCCATAATTTGTATTGCATAGGTCACAATCACACATATATATTCAGACACACAAGTATGTGTGCGCGTATATACGCACGTATATACGCACACACATGCACGCGCACACGCACACACACAAAGAATATATTAAGAAGACAATGAAGTCTGGTCACAGAGCAATTTACAGGCTCAATATATTTCTTTTTTTTTTCTTTTTTTTTTTTTTACACTGCGAAAGAGAACTTCAGTATTTTACAGTCATCAGTAGGCATTATATACACTGCACTTATGAAATCTAGAAAGTATTGAAATAGAAATACATTTCTGCAAACATTTGGGTAAGAAAACAAACCAAAATTTCTCAAAGATTTGTGCTATCTACATAGTATTTTCTCTAAATCACAATAACTGTATCCATGGAATGTTCTCTAGAAAATGTCTTTTTTCTTTTTTTAAAACACCATGCACATTTTTAAGCAACTGTAACCCAAAATATCCCAACCTAAAACAATCTAACAATGTTCAGATTAAAAAATTTAAGTTTCAGATCAGATTTTTAAAAAGATAAGTCTTTATCACAAGAGCTGTAATGATAACAATTACACGTTAAGGCTAAACTGGTTTTGTTTTGTTTTTTCAGAGACACATTTAAAGACACGTTATTCTCGAGGCTCTGCATTATGAACTGTACTTACATATGACAGTGCAGTGAACATAATGTTCAGTTCTACAGTCAGGATGCAGTTGCTCCTTCCCACTCCACAAGATACTGCACCTTTCCATCAAGTGTCACCCGACGAGCCAAAACACGGTATTTCTCCCCACAAGCTATTCTACCTGCTGCACCAAAATAGCTAGTAATCGAGTTCTTTAGATGATTGAGCTGTAACTCCTGATCTGCTAAGTTGTTAAGTATCTCTGTATTGAGTTCATCATACTGGTAATCCTCCTTGCTCTCATCATCTTTTACAATTTCTGAGTTTTGAGTCTGGAGTGCTTTTCGTGGAAAGCGACCTCTTCTTCTCAAATGTGGTATTGCAGCAGGCCAAGTTCTTCCCGTACGAGTCCTTTTTCTCGAGTCAGATAAACTATTGAACCAGAAAAAAAAAGAAATGACAGCATTAACTCTTTTGCAAATTTGGCTTTGTCATCAGTTATTTCCACACAACCCATGGCTTTTTTTGGTCTATTTTTCACTGATTTAAAAGACATGTTGCCTATAGATAGATGACTACGAATACGGCATCTGCAAAATAAAAGTGATTTATAGAAGGAAAATGTACTAATTTCACAAAACATCAGAAAGGTCAGCCAAATGTTCTCAAGCTGAATTTCTCAGTTCAAACTCTGAAACATGAACAAAGATATAACAATCTGGTTTACATCACTACTTTCTAGAGCGTACAAGACTTTCTAAAGGTTTATTATACAAGGCCAGGAAAATCTGTATATCCAAAACTCAGATTTATATCTGGTAATAAAAAAGGAAGCTCCTCACAATATGCAAAAATAAGCCACCATCCAAACATAAAAGCATCCAAGATGTAAATATTTGCGTAAAAAAAAAATACCTCTATAATATATGCATACTAAAACTTAATTGATAAAGTCCTAAATTAACCGGTATGTGAACTTCAATGTTCAAAACTCCTGTGTAACGTGCTAAGGAAAAACACACATCTTTTTAACATTAAAAAAAAAAAACCTCTGAAAGTGCATCTTTTTAACATAAAAAAATGGAATAAAGAGCAGAAATACAAAACAGTGACTGAAGTCCTTAGGTAGCAATTTCAGAAGCCTCAAAGTCAAACACGAGGTTTTAAAGAGAGACTATTTGTAGGAGTAAGGAAAAAAAAACAAATCAGCAGAGTCCCTCATAGCATGAAACAGAGAGGAGACAATAAACAGACTGAGGATACATGAATCTCAATAGAAGAGAAATTTGTGTTTGCTGAACTTGAGAGAGGGAAAAGTTTAAATTTATGAAGACTGCAAAAAATTTTTCATGCTCTGTGGACTGTAGTAAAATCACAGCATATTTACTGTTCTTTAACACCAATACACAAACCCACAAAAAACAACAGCTGCTAAAATTAATTATGGGTATGCATCAGCTCTTTTGTGGCTTTTAAAAGAAGGCTAAGCTCAGGAAGTGTTTATGGAGTTTATTTCTTTTCAGTAAATATCATTTAACATATTTTACATCAACAAAAACAGTAGTGAGTGAGCACAAATACCTCACCCTATGTCTTGTAAGCAGAACTAATGGACAGTTCTTTTATCCTATTTATTTAGATTTCCTTGTGCAACTCATAGCTCTATCCAGTCTCCGCTGCACATCACTCCAAATCTCAGTGAGTCACCATATCTTCAATGTTATACCCCTTTGCAATATCCTCAGTTCTTCTCTATTTATTCTCCCACAATTTCTGCAATACCCTTACCTCCATTTCACATCCACTACAGCTGTTCCATAAGCCTAAGTCAACCTCCTACCTCACCATCTACATTTCTTGTGCTAAAGCTTCAACAACAAAAAAGAAAGCAAGCCTAAAAAAACACCACCAGCAATGACCAGGCCACAGATGATTAGAAAACTGCCTGCCTTTCTTCAAGTGGGGGTTGTTGGTTTGGGCCCCTCCCATCCAAGCATCTATCTTCATTGAACTACCCACATCAGATTTCATGGAAGTTAGCAAAAGATTCAGAACTGACTGGAAGTACAACAAAGCCTCAGGTTTTAAGCCAGCTGATGCAGAACATTACATGTAATACTTCGGCAAGGTATCTCTTTTAGGGTCCCTGCACCTTGTGCTTATTAAGGGCGCAGTACTGCTGAGCCAACTGTTTTGCATCCCCCTCTTTCAGAAATTTTCATTAATATATTGCAAATATTGATCTTTATAGCAGATAAAGTAATGGAATAATTACCTATAATGTCTGGAAATGCTAGATGAGGTAGTTTCTTTTATACTGGCAGCACCTGTGGATTCCACATCTGAGGTATTGGATGAATGTGCAGTTCCATCAGATTTCCTGAGATGCAAGGTAAGAGGGTTGCCATGGAATGAAAAATAACATGGTAAAAACTGAGCTGACATTTCAGAAGCAAACAGATAAATGACATGATATTGTAATCCAATATTTTATAGGGGGTTTGGGTTTTTAAATTTACCCAACACTGCAGGGTAATTCCAAGGTTGGGTTCTCTATCACTGGAACTGGTTCATTATCCTAATGGGGAAAAGAAAACACAAAGAAAAAGTACTTCAAATTTAGTTTAACTGCTCCATCAACTTTGAGGGCAAATGGGGGAATATTATGATTTGGATTAACTGGTTATGTTTTTCCTCAAAAATCATAATCCAGTTACAGGGAAAAGTAGAAGGGGGCAAGGGAGAACATCCAAAACCTTACCAGAGGAGATGACTCTGGAGTTTTGTGAATCATTTTTCTTGTATAGGGACCAGGTGGACGACCTACTGATTTTTTTTTCCCCTTTCTTTCTATACCATTACTTAACTCCCTAGAAGAAAATGGATACTTTGTTCTGTATTACTGAAGATCATTTAAAGTTAATACTTTTTTGTTCAGCAGTGAATACATGATTACATTTCTGTGCACTAAGAGGTCATTCTGATAAATAAAATCTGTCAAGTATGAAGCTACATCTTTTTGCCTCTAGAATAACAGATTAAGATCTGTTAACAACAGATACAAGATCTTCCTAGTGACATAACTGATTCACCAGCATTGAAGCAGAATGAACCAGAGTTAGGTGTTGCTTATTCATATGATCACACTTGGTAAAGAGGGCACATTCACTAATACAAGTTACAACTTGACATCATACTTCCTATTTAGAATTTTAGTTAGATTACTGTATAACAGCTCCTGAAAGGCAAGAGATTTTATTTCCCAAATGGCAGCAAAGTTGGATATTTCCTAGTGTTCTTGTCACTAAATATTTGTTTGGTTTGGTAATAAAAAGCTAATAAAATTTGCTTAAAGACACTGTTCTTATAAACTGCCCATCTCTACAGTTGCTTTAAAATGAATACATTCTACAATGTAAAGGCCCTTTTGAACGCACCAAAAATACACCCAAAGTAGCCCTATTTACCACAACATCGCTAGAATGACTGAGTCATTTTACCTCACATCAGGGATTGGCTTAGATGATTTTCTGCCCTTAATTTTGAACTCATGAGAAGTTCCTTCTGGTTCTTTCTCGGCCTTCAAAGCAGCATTTGGTGGCACAGGAGGAACACGAATTCTCAAGCCAAACAAATGTTTCTTTTTCTTTATTTCTTTTCCAGACATAAACCTAGATGATTTTAAACTAATTGTTAAAATTCTGACCCCAGGGAAAGCAACTTTTATAGCAACAGTGTACATAGAAAACAAAACTCATTCTAATGCTATTTTATCCCTCTCTTTCCACTAATACAATCCTCAATTTCACACACAGTATGTGAAGTGGAAAGAGAAGAGAAGTTAAAACAATTTTCTCATGATGCGAGTTCCACTCAAATATTTTACAGTTTGAAATAGAAACTGTATTTAAAATTTTACGTGTTATCTCCAGCCAAACTGATTATCAAATAGACTGAGCACTGTAATCTACATCAGCTTAAACAGGCAAGCCACATTCAAAACAAAAAGTACCAATGACTTACATGGTCTTGTAATCATTCAATGCCTCCAGTACATGCTCATATCTTTCAGATTTTGGTGTATCTGCCAGCTGCGAAGTATTAAGAAATCATTTAACCCATCAAGTTCTTCAGTAATAGAAAGATACCAGTTACTTTGTGTCACTGTAACTACAGATCTGGATGTGAAATACATGTATGAAGTACTATCTGTAGAAACTACCAAACCCCAAAGGATACTAATCATTATCCCATACATTGCAATCTACACCCGAAGAATTCATGTCAGCATCAAGGTCGAACAATTTGAGTTTTACTCGTACTAAGTGCAGGAAAAGCATCCCAAGGAATTTTAGTTTACTCAAAGAACATAATATTAGCTTGCCTGCCCAAACTGCTAACAAGAAGTCTTCTGTAGCATTATATATGTCCAAATTAACTGAGACTGCAAACAGAACATTATTATTGATACTTCGTTATTTTATTGGTGATCATTTTAACTAAAATCTTGCCACAAGATCCAATTCCCATTTTTGCCAACGTTACTCAATACAATACAAAAAAGGGATGAGGCCCAGAAAAGCCAGAGTATAGAAAAAGAAAAAGTAAATCTATTTCATACCCCTTTCGCTCAGACCCAGTCTTACACCAAAGCCTGAAGCAGCTAGTCCCTGTCAAGCTACCAAAACTGCGGAACCTTCTCTCTGAAAAATGGCATATGTAAGAATTGGAGACAAAGCAGAGAAGTGTGGTGGTGACTGTGAGGAAGCAGACACAACATTCATGTAATTGAATTTAAATAAGATTATTTTTATGCTTAGACAGCTGCTTTGAAATTCCAATGAAGCTACCATATTAACAGTTGCCACACAAAATGTTCCAGAACTTACATCCAATTGGCTCTGCAGTAAATTTATCTTGAAGTTTGACAGTTTGCAAATTTTACTATTAGTATAAATACCACAGGGCAGACTGTATGCTTGCAGCTCAAAAACAAACCCCAAAAACTCAAAACCCATCACCTTCAAATACTGTCTAAAGAACATAATTTTGACTATTTCAGATAGAAATGCTCGAAGGATTGAATGTGCTAACAGCTAAATAAATGTGTAAATATACCCAGAAAAGCCAACCTTTTAGCCCAATGTGGGGCAAAATTCAGTTTGCCTGACTACTAAAGTTGAGTTATTATACCAATTTCAGTCAAAGAATTTGCCAACTGTTTTCACACATTTTTACCATGGGCATTCAGTACAATCCATCCCTATTCCAGAAGTCTTGCAACTCTACAGCACTTAACTATAGAAAACTTCCACATTTATTGCATCTTAAATAACAAGATGCTAAAAAATTGACTCAAGAGTTTTGGTAATTCCACCACTTACTCCCATCTGACTATGGCTAAAATACTTTTCCTCTTAATCAATTATAAGCAGCTAGAGAAAGAAACCAAGGCATCATTTTTAACAGTGACAAATTCAGAGTTCTAAAAACCCCAAAACCTTAAAGCCATTATATTGTCAATATTAATTTTATGATTAATTTGTTTAATGAACAAACCAGGTGAACCGAAGTATTACAATACATTTCCCTCCAATTTTTCAAGACAACTTTTCCCGGCTGCCCTGGGTTCAGCAGCACACCCAGGACACCAACTTACTGAGTGACATTTAAAATCTTTTCAAAATAAAGTCCAAAAGATTTCCTCAACTCAGTGTTTATGTTTTACTCAAAAATGTACTCCTTCAAAAATGCAGTCTTCTGACTTAAAAGTCATCTCCTTTAAGGTATAGAAATATCAAATGAAGAACTGAGCATACCACTTAAAGAAGCAAGTTTCCATGTCTCCCATCTCTTTCCTACCCCTTCATTATGTGTTTTTCATATAGGTTGGGCGTGCATGGATTGAAAGCATAGTGGAAGAGCAGCACAATGACGACTGTAGCCTTGCAACTTCTTCAAAATGGCATACGTGCTCCAAGTCAATGGCAGCTAGACAGATCCAACTCAACCACACTATAGCTGCTCTGACCACCATTCTGACATAAAGTTTTGTGAAATCCAGAGAAAATTTTCTCATGTGAAATAAGAAAACATTAGCTTCTTCTACATTCTCCTCAGTACTAAGAGAAACTCAAGTCAAAATTAAGCACTGCTTATGTATTCACTAGACTGCAGAGCAGCCAAGACAGTCAGAAGAGTTCATTCTCTTGAAAGGCTGATGTGAGAATAGCATTTTGTGCAGCCTTTTTTTAATTAATCCTTGAGACTTGATAGGACCAAGAACACACATTTGACTTCTCTAATTGGATCTGCTAGTAGAAATGGATTACAAATGGATGAATTTTGCTAAGAAGTATAAAAGTAGGATGCACTCATTATAAGAAAATTTTAACCCAGACCTATGCTTCCTGTATTAAAAAACTTTGAAACACTGAATTTCCAGGCACAAAGTCCATACTCTACTAAGCAGTTTGGCAATTTGAATTTAGACATAAAATTATGCATGCAAACTTGGGTGCAGAAACGACTACCTGTACTGTTCCTCTTTGTTAAATATGAAGTCATTCTGCTTGAGGAAATCTATTTCCTTTAATGTTAAAATAACTGCATAGTAAATCAAATAGCTGGAAAAGTAACTAGTATAAGTAGTGATCTAAAACCCAAGATGTCGTGACAAGTAGCAGAATCTGACTGGAAAAGGATCCAAATTGTCTTTAGCCCAGAACACAAATTAATCACCCCCATGTTTGGAAGAGCAAGAAAAGAGGAAATTTACATGTTGGTGTACAGTATTTTGCTATCTGTTACACCTTCAAAACAGATTTCCTGGTCTTTGCACATAAAAATTATTCAAGAAGTACAAATTATATTTGTACTTCTTAAGTTGTTGAGTATTGAGTTACAGTTCAAACAATAAAATAAGTTACATGGATTACTTCAGAAATTTTAAAGCACAGAAAAATACATGCTACTTAAAATCATTATATTTCTGCAAGACAATTTAAGATTATCTCCTCATTATTTAGGATTACCAGATGGATAATAAAGATAATGAAGGATTCAACACCCAGAATAAAAAGGTTCATAGGTTACTAACATTCAGGACATACATATGCACCGTGAGGCAAAACAAGAAAGTATTCCGATGACTTACCTCACCAGGATGCAATCTATCCCAGTTTTCATTAATGTAGGCCATGAGTTCAAGCTCCGAGTCAAAGTATTTCTTCTTATGAATAACACTTAGGTTGTAAAGGCATAGATGTGCTATATCTACCCTAGAGTTCAGAAATATTGGAATAAAACACAGAAATAAGGAGTCTTTTACCTTCCAATTGCTTTTCTTTTGAAAATTTCCTAGAAAAGATATTAGCATGACATAGACAGAGGAACACAAAGCACAACTTAAAAACTCATACAGGGATATAAGGGAACAACATTATGAAATCTCCTGTCATTTCTCCTTAAGTGATTCATTCTGCTTTGAATCTTACTTTAACCTCTGCCTCATTTCACTGTGATCATGTTCTTCTAAACTCCAATACTGGTCTAAACTGCAGGACAGTTAAGTAAGTCCAAATTTATACTTGAATCTACCGATTCTGAACTCATGCAAGTATTCTGGTGAATTAGAATAACTTGTTAAAGTTATTTCCACCATGTATTTGTTAGCATATATATCCACAAGACTGAATATAATTTGTAATACAGCTTAGTTCAAAGATTTCAAACTACAATTAAGTCTCATCAAGGAAACTGTTGTGTGTACAGATATGTACTCGAGTAATCATTACATTTGGCTTATCTAACAGCAGGATCCTAAGCCTGCAAAAAAGACTCTGTTCAGATCTCAGCCTTCGCATATACAAGTGAGTACTTGCTCTCTACTTCACTGAACCATCCCAGGAATAAAAACAAGAGTATGCAATTGCAATATATCTCTATATTTAAGGATAAACTTTGAAGATGTGCCTGTTAGTACAAGCAGTAACAGCAAACTCAGGAAACAACTCAAGACATCAACTGGATTTGCCTTTTTTGCAAGGAGGATCAAAACACCAAAGAGAAATTCAGAGCATGTATTAAATTCCTGGTTTTAATGCATACTTACCATCTCAAGGGTAAACGTTTGAGGTATTCTGGTCCAGAACTGCAAACTGAGCAAATGAACGTATAAAACCTAAAAATATATAAATATACAAATATAGATGTGTCTGAGTGGTGCGTGTCTGTACACATACACTTCTCTTCATGTTTAACACCCTTGTTATGCAAAAATGAGAGTTATGCAGGCTAGAAACCCAGCAATATGATATTTGAGAGTCCTTCATCTTTCACCTTCCCTCATTAACTTCTAAAAATCTGTACTGGTATCTATCAGACAAGGTACTTGATCAATTTTATCCTGGCACCACTGTCTCACACTCCCCAAGAAAGTCCCTCAACCTGTGACTATGCCTATGACAATGTTCTGAAGTGTTCTCAC